>NW_022983920.1:0-190908 GCF_010724455.1 Aspergillus lentulus | reverse complement strand
GGCTATAACCGATGATGACTGTCTGCCTCTCTTCCCCTCGATAGTGATACGGCTTGGCGGGAACAACATGGTCCACGTTGTTTGTTTACCCAGCAACGGCAACGGATGCATGACGACCACGAGGTTCTTGGAGGGCTCGGAACTACATCGTGGTCCATAAAAAGGACACCCGAGGAGTACCCTCCTGAAGATAAGAAAAAGTAAAACTGACCACGTATTTCTGTCATCTTGTGATGAATCCGGCAGCGAAAGGCGCCAATATCCGAGAACATGATTTGCTGGGAAGGACAGAGGCGCCAATCGCTCGTGTGGATCATGGAAATGATGGACACCGTCAACTCTCTTTATTCTTCTGAACGAAGCAAAGGACAGACTGTCAGATAATTGAGTGATTATAATGATAGGTAGGCTTCTTAAAGTTTCTAAGGTACTTCGTGCCGCTGTCAAGGACTCAAGACAAAGAGAGTATAAGCTACTTAAGTAGTACTTATGTATCAGTCAATCTATCTACCCCCCTCACCCCCACAGTCGACTGGAATTGATCGAGCTAACCGCGTACTTTCTGCACTCTCTGCCTCTAGAGTCAGCAATCTCAGTTGATGGACACTGACTGTCGCTTCTTGTTCTCTTGATGATGATCAATTCCATCGGGATCATACTATCATTTGCTTTGTCCATTCGAATACAGAGAATGGGACGATGATTCGCTTCCTTACTACTGTGTGATCCTGAGTTTGATTGACAACTGCCCGCCGATAAAAGCACAGTCAAGAAGACGTCGAATTCCATCCATTGACGAGCTCATATCAGCTTGGATGGATTCCCTAGCTGTAACTACCTCCTATCCGACAAAGACATGGCCATCCCCCGCACTCCTGTCAAGAGCGGGCAAGAGCTATATCAATTGATCGAAATCCTCAACGAACAGTTCCACCTTGAAATTCCCAATCCTCGAATCTATTCGCCGTCAGTTGGCCGCAATGAGCAGACTCCTCGATGGCGCACGTATAAGGGCCTCAAACGGCTCTACTTCAACCGCGAGGTTGACCTTGGCCGAATCTTGAACGATTTTGAGGAATGGGTCCATTCTCGCTCACCTTCGCATTTGGATACGCGCAGTGGCATGGGACGTATATCGCAGAGTCGTTCAGCCTTGTCAAGGAGGGACCAATTGACGGTCACGGATCCCAGCGTCATTTCTACGCATGAGAAGGACGAGCGCCTTGCGTATCTGTTGAAGCTCGTGGATGACGAGATATACTTGTTGAGCAGAGGCTCGGTCCGCGTCTATGCAGATGACAATCCTATGCAAATGTCACCAAGCACGGTGTTCAGGCCGCTTAAGAGAAGGATTCCTGAAGAAGAGGAGGAGGATGCCGAAGAGTATCACACCGCCCCCAACTCACCTGTGAAAAATCCCAACGTACAAAATCAGGCCCCTGTGGATGGGGATGAGCTTAAGTCCTTAGCTATTGGCAGGGGCAACTGGAACACCGGTTCCTCGCTAATGGCCAACGAGTCCGTCCATGTCGTTAAGACTCCTATGGCCGTGGTTAGAGGCAAAGAACCATCCCGATTTCTCGGGAAGCTTACCGCTCCAGACAATGTTCGGGGCTACGACACGGCGTCTAGTGCGCATGCAGGTCTGAACTTTACCTTCTCCAGTGTCGCCACGTCATTTGGCCGTGAATCTCGGCGTCAGCTTGATACTTCCTTCACCTCGACGGTTACCGACGCCACTGAGCCCATGGTCGACTCTGATTATATGTATGGAGATTCAGTTGTGGGGCATCTGATCAGCCACGAGATGGACGTGGCCATGGGTGATAAGGGCACGATGACTGAAATTCCTCCCGAAGAAGCCCCTCACTCAATTGAGGGACGAATCATGGAACAGCTTCTGCACAGTGGGCCGTTCTCACTGGAGCAATCATTTCCAAAGTCGATTCCTCTGCGATATCGGTACGAGCTGGAACGGGTTGGTAGAGCATGGGATGTACCTTTGGACCGCATGCTAGTTGGGAGCAGCATGTCCTTCAAGTCATATGGCGAGTTCTGGAAGTGGATTGAAGGCCATAATCAGCGATGTGGGAAGCCACTTCCAGAGAAGTCGACCTGCAAAGCATGGGAAGCAGCTACTGGTTCATTCAGGACGGATAAGCACTCGGAGGTCGTCATTCTCACAGGCGACTTGGACTGGTGCAGCGAGTCGGAACCGGGCATCCTCAGATTGAGATTGAATCCCCTCAAGACAGAGCGAACCTGCCGGTTCCGCCGACGCTTCGGATCCGATCGATTTCTCAGCTTGACAATGCCTGCGCCGGCGCGGCCACCGCGCCATCTACGCTTCAACTCGCATCCAACACTTTTGCGCGAGAGTCTAGCGCTGTGGCTCACCCAGCACGTCCATCGATGCCTGGGGAGAACATGGCGGCCCTTCTACGTGGAAGAGGTCAAGACAAAACGTGAAGTCAAGAAAACAGATCCGAAATTTAGAGTGGAGTTCTTTGCGATCGATGGTGTCGATTTTGTACACAGCCTGGGTACGGTGCCATCGATTGCTCCTCAGGGCCAAGAGAACGATAGTCACACACCAATGAGTTTGGAAGCTCTAATGGACTGGCACATGCCCCCGGAGGCCAATATGAATCAGTCCAACTGCAAGCTGTTTCAGCGGATCTCGCTAGGATTGTCCAAAACTTATGCTACCATTGTTGTAAAGCCGTGGCAGATCTTGCATCTCAAAGATGTACCAAACCGTCCAGTCATGAACGATGGTTGCGCTCTCATGTCTAGACATTTTGCTAATGCAATCTGCGATCAATTAGGGATTACTGGAAACACCCCTAGCGCTTTTCAAGGAAGGATTGCGGGTGCTAAAGGGCTATGGATGGTGGATCGCCACAACTCTGACATTTCTGTAGGTGCTGATGATTTCTGGATTCAGATATCTGATTCCCAGCTGAAGATCCAGCCGCATCCGCAGGCTTGGAGGGGACCTGTTGATGATGAAAAACTCACATTTGAGGTGGTCAAATGGTCCAAACCCTTACGCCCGGTGGAACTAAACACCCAGTTGCTTGCCATTCTGGAGCACGGGGGACAGGTCAGGGAGTACATTGCCGAGCTCACCCGGGCTGGCATTAGGGCGATTTCTCAAGACTTTGCCAGCGTGCTGGAGTCTAACAGCGCTGTGTTATGCCGTAGCCTTGTCCAGAAGATCAAGCCTATGGCCGATGATGGCTCATCCCCGATGAGCCAGAGGATGAGACGCCTGGAGCAGTGGACTGCTAACGATGCGGAAGCTATCATCAGGCTTACCGAAGCTGGGTTCACCCCACGGAGTTTCTATCCCCTACGCAAGCGGCTGGGAAGATGTCTGAGAGACTTGCTTGACCGCTACGTGGACGAGTTACATATCGAAGTCCCCCTCTCCACTTATGCCTTTTGCATTGCAGACCCGTACGGTGTTCTTGAAGAGGACGAGGTGCATTTTGGATTTTCAAACAACTGGCGCGATCCCTGGGGGCAATTCGAGGACAATCTCCTTGACGGCATGGACGTTCTGGTCGGTCGTCTCCCTGCACACGTACCCTCCGATATCCAGCGGCGACGGGCCGTGTGGAAACCGGAGCTTCGGCACTTCAAGGATGTCATCGTCTTTCCCACTACGGGGGACATTCCACTGGCACATATGCTGTCTGGTGGCGACTACGATGGAGATACACCGTGGATATGTTGGGACCAGAACATTGTGCAGCGCTTTCAGAATTCAGACCTGCCTACAAAGGAGTTCCCGCCGGAGCATTTTGGACTCACAAAACATTCCGTGCCCATGAGAGACATACAGTCGACGGACGAGTTCCTTCAGAGTGCCTTTACTTTTAACCTGACGACGTCGAATCTGGGCCGATGCACCGTTGAGCATGAGAAGATTGCATACGACGAGTTGATTGACTCAGCCAAAGCCAAGGAGCTGGCCTGTCTGCTCAGCCATCTGGTCGACGGCCGCAAAGGAGGGGTGCACCTGTCAGAGCAGGCCTGGCAGCAATACCGGAAGAAGATCAGCCCCAAGGCTCGAGAGGTTCCCGCGTATAAGAACGCGGGGCGCAAACCCAAGAAAACCAACATCATAGACTACCTCAAATTCGATGTAGCCCGTGAGGAGCGACATGCAGTGCTAAAAGACCTGCAGCGAGCGTTTCCGGAGGATGACAGCGTGTACGATCGGGATGAAGATCTCATCCGTCGGTGGAACGAGGCCCAGCGGGAAGCAGAGATTGAGAAGCAAGGGGAAAGCGAGCACGGGCAGCTCCGCACCGCGCTCAATTATGCCCAGCGGGAGGTCGAAAGACTCTACAGCCAATGGATCAGCTCAATTTCAGGGGAGAACTCCTTCTCGCCCCTTGCGCGCGAGGCGGCAGAGGAAGCGCGGAAGATCCCTCCGCCGTCCCTTGGGGATCATCCAATGATCCATATGTGGCGACATAGCAAGGATGAATGGCTTCGACTGTTGGCCTCGTACACGTACCGGAAGCATAGCCATGCCAGTTTCACAATCCACGCCTTTGGTGAGATCCTCTGCCAAATCAAGACGAGCAATTTGCCGTCCCGGTCGGTGACCAATGAAATTCTGGCTTGCTACCGGGTCAATCACAAGGCGATCAGCCAGCTTACGGCGAAGGATGCTGTTGATGAGGAGTCCGATGATGGAGATGAATATGAAGGGGAAGATGCTGTGGAAGCCATGCTGTACAGGATGCACATGCCTGGTGCATATGAGGACGCCGAGGACGACGGGCTTTCTGTAGAGTGATCAATTACATTTGTGTATTTTGTCTAGTCTCTAGGATATGTGTACACAACTTTGGATTCACTGTAGAACTTGCTTCGGTATGTCGGTATGGTGTAAGAGTAAGGCCAGTTACTCCGAACCATTGAAGCCTTTGATGCCTTGTGGCCTTAGTCACCTTGAGAAATGCGAACACGTGCCAGGATACGTAGAAGGCGGTCAGGCGGCATTACAGCACGATCACATGTCGCGGCAGTTTCCAGAAGCGGGAATCGTTGAGGATCAGAAGCAAAAGTGCTGGGGTACGGCGCTCGAGACAAGGGGCAAGGCTCAATCATAGACATTCATAGGTAGTCCATAATACCGAAAATACCAGCATGTGATGGGCATGCCGATGGTCTTGCAAGGATCCATCAATCACAGCGAGACGGTCGTCGAGGGATCCGTTTTGGGGGGGTCGATGACGATCCTGAACCATGCAGAAGTGAAGATTGTGGAGAGGGGATGTTCCCCGTCACATTCAGCCTATTTCGGACGACATGGGCCTGTCACGACTACTTGATGGTGATGCTGAGCAGGTGAAGCAATTATTGTCCAGTATTAGGATGATTTAGGAGTTAGAGTAGTAATAATTGACAAGAGCGTAGATTCGGGTCCAGTTTCCTCCTCTGTATCCCAATCTCGACCGGACATGCTCCGTTGGGCCACTCTCTTTTTCCTTGCACGTGAAAGCAGCAGCCTTGGATTCTGATTCTGATCAATCACTCGACGCCATCACCGCCCACGCCTGAATCCTCATTTCCCGCTCATGCTTGTGCGAGCTATTCTTATCTCCCATTTTAACTATTAGGAGCGTCTGTGATCGTCAATCACATTCCTATCCAGGACGAGCGCCACCGCTGGTTCAGTCTACTACATAGTTGTAGCGACTCTGCAAACTCGATACGGAGGACCGACTCCGGAGAATCCAAGTAGGTCTATCTAGGACTAAATTCTGATCCAGGATACCCCAGTCTCCAGTGGGATCATAGAAATAACACCAGGAACAGCGCTATTCTCATGGAAACCCGTCTGGTATCGTCTGGCCGAGACGCCGCTACCACTACCACCACCACTACCACCACCACATCGCAGACGCCCTCCTCCCACTCCTCTTCATCCGCCTCTTCTCCCTTCTCCGCTCCTGCTACCGCTTTCTCCTCGTTTCAGCATGTTCCATCCTCCATGATGGATGTCGATAACCATTCCGTGGCCGACGAGCGCTCTCGTCGGGCCACCAGTGTTCTCTCCATGGATGATATAGAGGCAGCTCAGGCGCTTGAGGGGCTCCGTGCGGGTAATATCCCCTCGCCTCTTGGCTGTCAATCGCAGGCTGATAAGATGATTGATTGCTGTGCAGATTACGGACATCCATCCCCTCGAACTTCAACGCAGAACAATCCCGCCCATGCCCCGTCCGACTCCAAGCCCCAGCCTGAACCCCTCCTGTCCCTGCTTACCTCTACCCATCCGTTGATCTCCTCGGCCATCAACGGGTCTATGTCCGCATATACCTCGTCCAAGTCATATTCGCCGCGTTTCAAGTCTGGCGCCGAATTTATCGAGCGCAACATCGGCTCCCCCGTTGCAAACACGGTTGGAACCGTCGGTCGCAAGACCGGCGTCGAGAGCGGCCTCCGTTGGGCGCTACAGCGACGCGAATCCAACTGCACGGACCCAGCGAAGAAGAGACGGAAAGTAAGTGGTGAGAAGCAGCAGCCGCAAGACGTGGACGTGGAGAAGGGGCTTGCAGGTGACAACGACACAATGGATTCCCAGCGCACGCGCAGCTCCTCGGACCTGTCGCACTCGGAGCCTCTTCCGCCATATGATGACAACAAGTCGCCGAACTATGAGGAGATCGGCCGCCCGTCATCTCGTCAGAGCCCGGCCACCTGGCAGAGCCGACTGATGATCTCCACGTCCGGTCTGGGCGTCGCCATGAGCGAGGAGTCCCTGCGCAGTTTGCAATACTGCCTGACCTGGCTGCGGTGGGCCAATGGCCGGCTGGGCAAGGCCATCATCGCTCTCCAGGGCGCGATCAAGGAATGGGATAGCGCCAAGCGGGAGAACGGCGAGGGCGACGCCTCGTTGCTGTCGCAGCGTATCCAGGCCGTCAAGGAGGATGTCCTCTCGACCTTGAAACAGGTTGTCGATGTCGTCTCAAAGTATGCCGGCGGAGCTCTACCGGAGAACGCGCGCCACCTGGTCCGTCGCCATCTGACTTCCCTGCCGCACCGGTTCCAGGTCGCCTCGACGTCCAAGCCTCCCCCTGACTCACCGGCATCCAGCTCCGACGCGACGCTCGGCGCTCACCGTATCTTGGTGCTGGCGCAGGAGGGTTTGGACATGATGGCGCAAGTCAGCGGCGTGGTCAATGATACTCTTGTTAGTGCTGAGCATTGGTGCCAGAGACTGGGCAAGAAGCGCCCAGAGAGGGACAGCAAGCAGCCGAATGGTATGCAACCGCCGGAGTCCCGTCCGGAGCAGTACCCGGTTGATATCAAGCAGCCGATCCGTGAGGAATCTCAGGATGTTGCGATGGGGGGAACGGAGGAGAAGGTGTAACGAGTTGACTGAAGCCATTGTGCCTACAGCAGGTACTGTCCAGAGATTGCACTTGGCGCACAGAATGTGCTAAGAACGACTACTGCTGCGGTAGTGTCAGAGCACTACTTGCAACTCTCTTTGAGCTGGAATTCTCCTTTCTTTGCAGTATACCTTCGTTTTTGACTTCTTGTGACATTCGACGACTCGAGACTTTTCTGTCCGTATATTTGGTTTTCATTGGTCGATTGATATCCGCATAGCTTGTTTGGTTATATAGGCACGAAAGATTCGGCGTTGTTTTGGTTTTCAGCCGTGATTTCTTTCAGTCTTCTCCTGGGCCGGCATGCAGCTGGCATGTCATTCATTCGTCCGTCCCGTTCTGTCTTTCTACCAGCGTCGACTGCAAATGCTCTGTACGTAGGGTAATGTCTCCTAAAAGCGTTTCAATGACAGCAAGTTGGACAAAGTCTCGTCTTATTCAAGTTATGTCCCGCTGATCAAACGTACCACCCTCGACCTCGACCTCGACCTCACGGATGAAAGTCTTATATCCCTCGCGCGAACAGTGCAACCTCACTTTGATTGTCCTGGCCGCAGCGGCCCTTTGCCTTCGTCTCTCCTCGACAATCACAGCCCACTTGAGCCGTACCTCGTCCACCCGTTGCCGCCGCGCCATCCATTTCCGCCGCCACAACGCCATCTGATACATCGACAGATGCGGATTCTCATTCGGCGGCCTCACCCCCCTCTTCTTTCCACATCCTTTCCCTGGATACTGATACTCCGCCCCCGCGAGCACATCATCCACCAACGCAACCCTCCACCTCCACCGCCGCATCTCATGAACCTCCTCCACATCCCGACACAGCGTCAACAGCCCCCGCCGCGAGAGATAATGCACATGAATATGGAAATCAAGCATGTACCGCGCGAACAGCGCCCCGTCTTCGCCTTCGCCTTCGCCTTCGTCCCCTCTGCCCGCTTCTCGCTCGGCCAGTTCCCCCAACGCAGTACTGTAGCTCTCGTGCTGCGCCGGCGTCATCAGCCTTTGGTACCCTGGGACCTGTGGCTCTGGGGGTATCGTTCGCGGGGAGACGCCGTCTATCTCTGCTGTCTGTGGATGTAGGAACGGCGGGTCCCGGCGGGGATTGTAGAGGCCGGTGGCGAGGGCTGTGAGTAGAGATGCGCGGGGGAGCTGGGTGAGTTTGCAGGTTGTGCAGTGGAGGGCTTCGTCGAGGGAGGAGTTCTGTGTACTCCGTATGTTAGTTTACGTCCTTATCGTTTTGTTTAGATGGACTTGCCATTTCTTGTTCTTCGGGGTCTGGTGCTGGCATTTTGAATAGTATTCATGCACTATGAATGTATATTCGATTTGATGATTTATTATTTGGTGGTTGATTTAGTATCGGATCCATGTATGTGCGATGCAGTCGAAGCTGCATTATATATATACATATATTACAAGAAACAACCATGATGTCTTCTTCACTGTGTGCAAGAAATGTGACTCCATCACTTGATTTAGATCATTTGAACCAGGCTTGTTGCTGTAGTCATGAGTTTAGACTGCGGTATACATTCTTAATTTCTTGTATTGGGCAAGTCAGTTGATCGATGGGGTTGATGCTGTCACATGGCCGTGCCCTAGACCATCAGACGAATGGTTGTCCTGTAGGTATTACGCTCGGCAATCGTGGGTAAATAGGATAAAAGGTTGTTTCTAATGAAACAGGAAGATGCTAGGTAGATTTCTCATTAAAAGATGGAGTATGTGAGGAGTGGTTATTGGTTGCTTTTCTCTGAAGTTTAGGTCTTAGTAGGAAGGTTAAAGGTTAATGTATATTATTAGCGAGATGAATAAATGAGTAGTTCCAATCTCTATAGAGAATTATAGCCACTTGTGAGCATTCTGAAACTGAACAAGATGGTTTGAGGTTGTATCTGTTGCTTGGTCTACATATAACTGCCGTGAAAGACCTCCTTGATAGGGAGTGGTGTCTTGTAATTACAACACTGTAGAGACAGGCTAGATGACCACTATTATGCTGAGGTTTATGTCTCAGTCTGCAAAAGGAGATTCGGCTGCGCAACTGAATTTGAATCTTATGTATCAGCAACACACAGAGTCAAAATGTTACATGAGTAGATCAGCACAATCAACTGTGAGTGAATGTTAATATCCTCAAAGCAATTGTTCCTGTGAAGCAGATCAAGCATAATTCTACTCACTCTCAGAAGCACCTCTCCTCTGCCAGAAGCAGGAGTCATGTCCGAACCATTATCCGTCAATCTCTTTCCTGCCATCTGCCTGTTCCTCTCATGCGTGTTTGTGCTCTGTCTACACTGGAAGACCATATCACGCACCCTCTCACTATGTCATCCAAGACACTGGTACCAACAATGGACCTACGTCCAAGTAGACGACCAAGAAACCACTACTACGATGTGAGCATTAACCTCAACTCTCTCACAACACTTGCTGACCATGCCTCCAATCCTGCAGCGAGGAAGCGATTGAGCTGAGCTCAATAGATCCACACTCGAACTTGGAAACTGCTAGCGACGACGACCCTCTAACCAAATACTTTGATCCGCAGACCTCCATACTGCACGAGCACATCCTTGAGCCGCCCTCTCCTCCAATAGCGACTTGGGAACGGGATCTTCAGCATCGCATCGACAACGGGACAGGGTTGACTGCGTCGATAGACCGTTTTGTGGATCGGGCCGTTAGACGCGTCGAGGCTGCAATAGGTCATGCGTGAATAAACTGTGTTTGAGACTCGGGAGCTGTACGTGGCGGTGTATGTTGGCTAAGCTTACAGCGCTTAATGCAGTGCGGATAGGTAGAATGGAGTGGGAATGCCACGCGGCGTTGGTCTGATTCATGATATGCTATTAGTAGCTCAGGGTCCTTGCAGGACTCAGGCCAATAGTGCTCATAAACAAGGTCCAGTGGACCGGGGGCAAATGAGACTACATCCGAACTCATGCGACTTATCCTTTGATGTCGATCCGAAATACTCGCAGCCAGCCTGAAACACTTGGAATGGTATATTCAAGTCGTTGTTTATTCATTCGTCTATCATGTATATACTCTATATACTCTATCCCATCAAATGCCCCCCAAAGTAAGGAAACCCTAAACACAGCTGACCCAATCTATGGTGCGCAGTAACCACCGTCGACGACGAGGTCAGCACCGGTGGTGTAGCTGGCAGCATCCGAAGCCAGGTAGAGATAGGCGCCCTTCAGCTCTTCAGCACGACCTTCACGACCCATGGGGATCTTGTCCTTCCAGATGTTCTTGGTCTCCTGGGGCACGAAGTTTGAGATCTCTGTAGCGATGTAGCCGGGGGAGACGGTGTTGGCACGGGCGAACTTGACCCACTCCACGGCAAGAGATTTGCCTGGACTGTATTAGCAACGTCCATGAATATCAATCCAACCTGCCGAACTTACAAAGGTGAATGACAGCTGCCTTGGCTGCGTTGTAGGCGGCCTGCATCTGAGGGAAGTTCACAATGTGGCCACTCATGGAGGCAGTGGCCACAAAGCTACCATATGTGAAGTTGGAAAGCTTGTTGCCGTAGATGTCGGTTCCCTCCTCCTTCTGCCTCCGCCAGTGAGCAGCGGCGTACTTAGCGCAGTAAAAAGTACCGTTCAAGTCGATGTCAACCACATTAGAGTAGTGGTCCAGAGGCCCATCCACCATGGGTCCCTTGGTCCAGGGGATACCCGCATTGGCAATGAACACGTCTAGACGGCCATTGAAGTCCTTCACAGTCTGATCAACAGCCTCCTGGACAGCCTTGGGGTTTGTAACGTCGACTTGGTAAGCCTTGGCTGTGAAAGTTAGATCCTCTTTGTTCCATCTAGTTGACCGGAACAAATGCAAGCTCTGAGAAGTACTCACTCTGCACACCATACTTGGAAGCAATCTCAGCCGCTCGCTCAGGACACTTAGTGTTGGTGCCCCACCACAAGGCAACGTTGGCACCTGCTTCAGCCAGGCCCTGAGCCACGGCGAGACCAATGCCAGAAGCAGCACCCGTGACAATGGCGGTTTTGCCCTTGAGGGAGAACATCTGCATCAAGCTTGGATGTTCGGGGGCGGATGTGTTGTCGTGGACAAAAACACCACTCTCGTTGACAGGGTTGGAAGCCATTGTGAAAGATGGCGAGTAGAAAGGGAATAATTACAATCTATTGAAAGAACGTGACTGAAAAGAAGGACAAATGGAGAAGTAAATAGAAGGAGTAGCCGTCTATTATATAGGAGGGGCAGAAGCTATGGAGAGAGCATCAAGCTATGAAAATAGCAGCAAGCGGTGTAACAGGATGGTGGGGGTCAGCAAGGATAACACTGCAGCTCTTCTGTCTTGACGATAAGTCTTTTGAAATAAAGGTTATTAATCACATCGCTGGACCTTCCAGAACCCAAACACGGAGCTTACAGACGCCCGATGCGCTGCATCCCTATCCCTCTAGACCCGTCTATGCGTCCCAATGGTAGTCGGAGATTCTAACGGGGATATCCAACAGCTCAGTGGGGGCCCAGGTTCAGGGCAGCGCAGTGTCTGGCCATTGTGGATCGACTGAACCTATATGACGATAGGTGGCCCCAGAGCAGCCAGCCCGACACGGCGTTAATGCGGGTGGCTGAACATAGTCCGCGGGAATGCTTCTCGAGGAGAGAATGAACTCGGACGTCTCTCAAACTGTGATGTCAGCCTTCAATTCAGGAGTAAAAGGAGGCTCCATGATCTTCTGATATCAGAGATTCCATAGCCACAGCAGTGAATGCCTGTCTGCTGGTTTCCTGAACAGGTCAGAATGAGGATACAGGAGGATCAGAAGGGTTAGATTGAGGGGGAGACGTGGATGCTGTGGGTCGTTTCCCCGTGATCCAAGCCCCGTGATTGCGGCCTCCTATCGGACGGCGGATTCCCCTATTCGGGACAGCCGCCAATCACGTGATTTATCCAAGCCCCGACACTGATGAGAGTCAAAAGCAACAACAACGCGCCGGATGGAATGTTTGGCCTGCTGAATCTTCAGTTTCATAGTAGACAGACTATAGTCAGAACTGAAATAACTGTCGAGTTGACTACTCTTGCGAGTGCTCATACTTTTTTTTCCCCTCAGACAAAGAGATTTTGTCAGTGGCCATAATGTCGCAGTTGAGAGACAACACGCGGCCACAGTATGGGAACTTACGGATGATCATTCCTGACAAGGTCATGCCATCCAATCACCTCGAAGTGTTATGCTGGCTTCAGAATGTCCTTGTTGGCCTTATTGTGCCCTGCATAATGGATTAGGACACTTTGCCCGACAACCAGCGCAATCTCTGTCCTTCTCTCTGGGGGACCGTTATAACATGACATTGGGGGTCAGAATTTGCTGTGATATAATCTGGGTTCTTACTGCTCAAGCCCATACAGATCAAGTGCTTATTATTCGCACTGATTGCAAGATGAGGGTCAGCCTGTACAATGACGAGCATTCCGCGCGTCAACCGTAATGCGGCAACACATTCCTTTGCTTCAACCTGGTTTCCCCTTAACAAACGCAGAATCCCCCTAGGTGCCACAATTTCCATCTTGTACTGATCTGTATCTTTTGCCTCCTGGATTTGTCGCCCACAGGGGTGTTGGTCTGCTTCACCATTCAATCAAGGACATCAGATCCAGACCGATCTAAGCAGCTTCTGTCACTGAAACAAGCGATGAAAAGCTCCGGATAGCCTTGAGCTTTAATTCAGCATCAGTGTCTGCTCACTTGACGGAAGGGGCGGACGCGACTGACGATGCCGGCGCTGGCCACCGTGATCGCGGTGGCTGCCGTGTGCGCCGCTCTTTTCATCGTTTCCGCGGTGGTGGGAACACTCGTCTGGATAAAAGCCCGTCGAGAGCGTCGTTCACGAAAAGCAGTCAGCGATAGTCAGGGTCGGTACGCTAGGCAGTTACGAGCATTCGAAGCCGACACGGCAACATCACTGTCTCGGGAAGAGGGTTCTGCGCTGAGACTATACGGACAACTGCCATACGGAAAGCCAAATGAATGGGGCGTTCTAGCGAGCCGGGAAAGCCTCACTTACTCCACAGTGGACTCGGACACTTCTTCTCAACTCGCTGAAAAGGCTCGTTCGCTTGGCCGTTCGCTTTCACGATCCAAATCAACCCGGCAGCTGAAAGGTCTGCTCAGATCGCGCCCTCCAGGTCCCCTTGCTCCACTTGCAGAGGCAGCCGAGAGACCCTGTGACAAAGGGCCCCGGTACAGAGCCAGAGACCCTGTATCTGTCTCGGCAGTCGAAGGTGCCCTGGAATTACCGACAGAGATGACACCCCGACAAACGCCGGAAAAGGAAGAAGAACGAAGCCTCGCCGAACCATCGATCCGCCCACTGTCAACGGTGATGCCTTCGGTGCATAGGAGAGAGCGTTCGGGCAACCTCTTCCCAGTTATGGAAGACCATCATGAAGGATTCGAACTGCCTCCTTTTACTCGAGTACGAGGTGGAAGCATTACGACACAGACAGCCGGTGCCATTCCAGAGCAGCCGGTGCCGCCTCCGCCGTCGGCTTATCCCCCAAACCGATTCCGCCTTTCAAAGAATGATTCGATGCGGTTCTCATCGCTGAGTCTGGAGACGGCGGACAGCTCCATCTTGGACGACAGTCGGAGAACTTCAACTGCTATCGAGAGTGATTTCACTTCACCAGCATTACCTCCCTGCCCAACCTTCACACCCTTCAGCGCCAACGATGTCGGCCGCATGGAATTTGAGCGGCGAAGTTTCGCAGCTTCCAACTCAGCATATCCTGCACCATTCATCTTTCCTGCCACCTCGCCTACTCGTGACTCTCTGAGGCTGGAACCAAACCGTACGTCGCCTCGCCGCAGTTTAACTGCACGTAGTCCTAGCCAGACAGAGCGCGTCAGCCCTCCTCCTAGGAGGAGTGAATCTCTTTGCTCCAACCAGTCCAGAAGGGAGGTCACCTCCATGCCGCACCTGGACCCGAACGTGACTCCGCATCTGAGTGCAACAGGCTACAGCGGCTCGCTGCTGCCTTACTTCAGTCAGTTGCACCGGCACTCCATGTACGCAAGTAGGCGTACAGATGGAGATCCTTTCTACGGCGGCCAGGCGAGCTCACATATCTCAATTCACCCCCCTCGAGCACCCGCAAGGAGGGTTAGCAGTCTCTATGTGCCAGAAATATTTACACAGGTCCGCTCTGAAAATGCTCCTAAGCCACCATTGACCTCCGCCATGAAGAATACCCAAGGTCACCGAAAAGGCCACAGACGTCAGAACTGCGTCCGAATTTCGATCCACCCTCCCATCACCTTTGGGCGTCCTGCGTTCTCGCCAACGGCTGAGGAGCCCGAGGAGTTGGAAGACCTGAGCGTGCGCAGACCGGAAGCTCCGCGTCCGACCAGCTACGGTACTTCCTCGATGAATTCGAGTGTTGTCACCTTCTCCGCCAACAAAAATAACTCGTACGACTTCCAAAGACCCCGGCCACGGGTCACGGATGTCTTCTCTACCCCTGATGGAAGCCCAACCAAGAAAAGAAAGCATAGCAGAGCTGACTCAGGTGACGATTTCCTGAGCCCTGCGGGGAGCGACAAGACTCTACCAGAAATCATGACCTCTCTACCGTCCAGCAACGATGGTTCTCTTTCACAGACACCGTCTCCCGAGAAGAATGCTCCCCTCTGGCTGCTTCCCGTCTATGCAAGCTCGCCGACATCCCGCGAGAATGCATCACCGCAAACCAGTCCGCGTCGTTCGGCAGTCAAGGGGCCACGCACACTGCCAAATAAAATGGTGTACGGCAATAGTCCTCGCTCTGCGGCTCCACTCGAGGAGAACGACACTCTGTCAGTACAACAAGCCTCCTCAAGTACTCGCCCTCTTTCTTTGAGGCCTTACGGTAGTAGCAAAGATGTTGCTACTGCTACGGATCCCTTGCCACATGACGAAAGCAGCGCTGCCGTTCTAGACAGCACGCCTCTGAAGCAGCAAGACCAAGAGGATCTCCCATGCGACGTGCACAGAACGCTGAGCACGTCCAACGGCAATATGGTCACCATATGGGAAGACAATGATACGGAACGAAAGGCTCAGCGTATAGCTCCGCCAACCCCGTCTAACGATCCTGCTTCATGTCTAAAGAAATTTGTTCAAAACGGCAGTCAGCAAACAACGACAGATAACTGGACGCCACGCAAGTCAAGTCAAAAAGCGCCCAAAAAAGGCCTCACGACGCCTACCGGGAAGACAGTAGGATTAGGAATTGGCGCTGCGACTCCTGGGAGTTTATACGATGGAGACGGCTTCTTGAAAGAATAGTCGGGTCTGCTTTGCTTGGTTAGCAGGTTATGGAGTTTATAGGGCCATTCATTCGGCGGGTTCTTGGTTTTTTTCCTTGCTTGACAGCTTTCTAGGCATCCCTGCAGAACTGCATGATATCCGCGTGTTAGACAGATAGGTGCAGCTTGAATTTATCCAATCGTGTAGCATAAGGTCTTTGTCATTTTCGCATTAGGTACTTTCCCATAGTCAAAATAGCACCAGTAGAACCACGAATACTTTTGCCAACCCAAACATATATTGCAAGAGAATGAGCCTTGCATTCTCTCAAACAATCCATCTCACACAATAGCAACACCTAATCTGTCCTCCTCCACTTAGTCTCGTCCTCGCCT
This sequence comes from Aspergillus lentulus, assembly GCF_010724455.1. The sequence goes on along the minus strand of NW_022983920.1, from coordinate 174,806 downwards.
TGCCTATCACCACCCTCCGCACCCTCACCCTCGCGCTGCCTCACAGTCCCCGCCCCAGGCCCAAGAGGCAGCGACGGCTCCTCACCCCCACCAATCCAATTCCCCTCCTCATCAAAATACTCATGCATATTCTCCGCAGTGATCCACCCAGAACTACCATCCATAGGCGGCGGCAGACCCCCATCCGCACTCCCCATCGTCACGAAACCAGACTGCATGAGCGAATCCCCCTCACCGTCTCCTTCCTCGTCCTCCTCCTCCATCGGGTCGGGATGCAGATTCGAACAAGCCGATACAGCCGCATACATCATCTGCACCGGCGTCTCCTCCGGCTTTTCGGCTTGGTCTTCCATCGCATCCTCGCCGGTGGGAGCGGTGGTCGCGCCGCCGGCGTACTCTGCACCCGTTGGCGGGACGATCGTCAGCGTGATGCTCTCCTCCTCGTCGTCTTCGATGTTCGTCCCTGGGGCGACGGGGGTCGCGATCTGCATGTACAGGCCTTGGACTTCGGTGGTGCTGCCGGGGAGGCGCAGGCGCTGGATGGCGTGGAGGGAGATGGAGGGGTAGGGGAGTGAGACGCCGGCGGCGACGGCGGGGGCGTAGAGGAGGAATTTACTGTTAAATTGGTTTTAGTATGAGAGCTGGAATAGAGGGAGGGTGTGAGGCTTACTCCGATGTCACCCAGACATCCACACCGTCTACGACGAGCTCGTTTTCTTGTCCTTCTTCTCCGTCGGCGGCGGCATTGTTGTTCGTGGCAGCGGTGGAGGTATGGTCGTTAGATCCATTTGCTGTTGGGGTTGAGCCGCGAATCGCATTGAGGGCTGGTGTGGAGAGGAGGTCGCGTTCGATGATGACCAACTTGCACTGCTTGCTGTGGTAGTGGAGGACTGGAGGGCCGGAGTGGAATGACGCGGGCGTGCGCGATTGGTGGTCGGCCAGGAGAACGAACGAGGACGCCTCAGGGGCTGATCGAAGAGGTTCCATTGTATTTGGGTAAGGTGTAGTGACTTCAGGTGTATACACTTGTTGCGTGGTTGGAGGAAATTTACCAGAAGATAAAGCTGGTCGGTGATTGTTATCTGGAGGGGCGGGCGGGAGCTAGGGCCACGGCGGAGAGCTTCATTCACAGTGAGCTCGTCCCAGATACGTCAGGCGTCGCACTTGAGCTTCTACAAGAAAGATAGGATACAATATGGCATACGCTGAGTCTGAGGAGTCATGAGAGCTTGAACCTTTATCATTCAGGAATACCATGTGAGGGGTGTATCACGTTCAAAGGTTGCATATAATTGAGTGGGTCGTGCTAGATGCGCATCCAAATGTACATCCGGCTCATTGGGACCTAATCTTAACATACAGGCGCGATTTGAAGAGTGCACAGCATATTCACCTAGTCAAGTGCAGCCCACTCAACCGAAACCATAGGGTCGATCGCGGGTAATGAGAGACATTGCTGCTCGAGTCAGGCTAACCGGGGTTTGTGGTCCTTCAAGCCTGCTTCAACATCAATCTGCAGGTTTAGGACGTTGTAACGTAGCCGAAGCAGACAGATTAAATAGTCCATCTTTCTTGTGAGCCAGTCTGGCTAGTTCCAGCAGTGGATGAGGCGCTTCTGGTGGACAAGGTGCAATCTTGGTAAAAGACTTTGTCCGCACCGGGAAGTCTGAAATGCGCTCTGTTAAACAGATGTGTCTGTGCTAGAAGCAGCGCAGGAATCAGTTTCTGATGCCATGTCTGGCGTAGCACCGCTGCCTATTTCACATCCAATCCTCCAAAAGCTCGATCCAACTCTTCGCCCTCATCACGAGGTACCATGGCAGGAAAGCCGGAGGAACTCTGATTGCCGGATGCGCTGTCCAGTAAGCTATGGTTTGACTGATTCTTTGACGACTGAGCCGGCGCCGAACTGATAGGCTGAAGCAATTTCTCATCTCGATCCAGCCAACCCGGGGCAACACGCCTCTTTTCCGCAAGCTCTCGTTGCGATATTGCTTCCTCCCATTTCTTGATCGCGTTCTCGGCCTCGATTCGCGTCCTGTTCAGATGTTCCTCCAGCGACTTGCAAGAGGCCAGGATCTCTTCGGGACGCGCCGCATGCTCGCCGCTTGGGGAGACCACATAACGGGCTTTGATGTCCGGATTACTGGGATCAACGGTAACAGATGGAGGCAGAGTTGACGGAACCGACTTGTAGGTGTAGGGAAGAGTGACTGAGGTAGGGAGATTGATGAACGGGGAGACTGTCAAGGGGACTTGGGCAAGAAGCGGATGAGGACCTGTGTGGGAGGATCATCAGCACTCCTAATGGCTACTTCTTAATAAGATCATTCAGAGACGTACGGAATGATTCATACATGGCTGTTGCAAGCCAGTTCCCTAGAAGGAGAACGAGACAGAGACGATGACGTGTTGGAGTCTAGAGGACCAGAATAGTGTGGGCGTGGGGAAAGGCAAGAGGATGAACCGACGGACGGATATCCCCGCACTTCAGGGACAATTCCAGTAGTATTTGCCTTGAGGAATCTTAGGCTCCTGCGTTGATGCAAGAGAGGCCGATGATGGATGAATGAACATATAAACTTACGTATCTGATCGCAGCACCCGCCAATGGCACACCATCCAAGATCAATCAGGACTCGTAAATGCACGCGAAATCCAGCTTGACCTCGTCAGACGGGTCAGGATAGGTATCGATAATCTATCTTGTATTGGCAATCCTTGACCCAGCCCATACTAGAGCCTCCTCAGCCTGGTCAAAGACCTTAGAAAAGACCTGCCCTCAGCTTTTGCCAGTTCTCTCAGCCCATCGCAATAAATCTTGCATTGCCGACGAGCAATAACTGAATTGCTTTTTTGTTCATATATATCTTGTCTTCTACCTTTATCAAGTTTATCTCTTTTCCGCCACGCGACCCACGGTCACCTCAGCTTACACTATTTTAGGAAAAGGCAATACACTTGGCTGTATCCTTTGAGTCCTCAGGTTTCACATCCACAATTTCTCCTCAATATCGACACTTTTCTTCTTTACCCTTTGCCCCTTCTTCCTTCACAGAAAAAAATCCATCATCCACCGGACGATTGATCCCTTTGATCACCAACGTCAAGGCAGTTCCTCGATCCGGCCTTCGTCTCGTGTGTAAAATCCCGCCGCGCTTTAACCCCACCACAAACTCGCCTCCGCGCAACCAGCTTGCCCCCTTGCTCTTGCTCCGTCCACTTGCGCACCGAAAATCTTCGGCAGACTTGCTTCTTGGAAGCCGTAATATTTCTTAGTTCACACTGCGCAAGATGGATCAAGCACTGGCGCGCGCGGTGAGGGACAAGAAGCCGGTCCCGGAGATCGACTTCACACTACACACCATGGAGGATGGCACTCAGGTCTCCACTCTTGAACGAGTGATTAAAGGTACGGCCTAATATTGAGTCTTATCTGCGTCTTGATTTAAAGATTTGCCGTCTCTAACAGTTTGCGAATTCAGAGGTGCAAGCGCCAGCTTTGAGTACTCCAACGGATGAGATGTTTTGGTCTCCTGAAGACCCTTCGAAGCCCAACCTCCAGTTCCTCAAACAACATTTCTATCGGGAAGGTCGTCTTACGGAGGAGCAGGCGCTATGGATTATACATGCCGGAACTCAGATTTTGAGATCTGAACCTAATCTGCTAGAGATGGATGCGCCGATCACAGTCTGTGGCGACGTTCACGGTCAATACTATGACTTGATGAAACTTTTCGAAGTCGGTGGCGATCCGTCCGAGACGAGGTATCTTTTCCTGGGTGATTATGTTGACAGAGGTTATTTCAGCATTGAGGTGAGAGATGGCTACTTGGGAAACCTCAAGGTCGGTGAAGCTGATATCGGCTAGTGCGTTTTATATCTCTGGGCCCTGAAGATTTGGTACCCGAATACACTTTGGCTGCTCCGAGGCAACCATGAATGCAGACATCTCACGGACTATTTCACCTTCAAGCTGGAATGCAAGCATAAGTACAGCGAGCGTATCTATGAGGCCTGCATTGAGTCATTCTGCTCGTTGCCGCTGGCGGCGGTGATGAACAAACAATTCCTGTGTATACATGGCGGTCTGAGTCCTGAACTTCACACTCTCGAAGATATCAAATCGGTACGTTCTAAGCTGTTGGAATGTTACTTTTTGTTCTTTCGCTTATATGAATCATACAGATCGATCGTTTCAGAGAGCCACCGACTCACGGTTTGATGTGCGATATCCTCTGGGCTGATCCGCTTGAAGAGTTTGGACAAGAAAAGACAGGAGATTACTTTGTTCACAACAGTGTTCGAGGCTGCTCTTACTTCTTCTCGTACCCCGCGGCTTGCGCTTTCCTTGAAAAGAACAACCTGTTGTCGATCATTCGAGCACATGAGGCGCAGGACGCTGGATATCGCATGTACCGAAAGACTCGCACGACCGGGTTCCCAAGTGTGATGACTATCTTCAGTGCTCCCAACTACTTGGATGTCTACAACAACAAGGCTGCCGTTCTGAAGTACGAGAACAACGTCATGAATATCCGACAGTTCAACTGCACGCCTCACCCGTACTGGTTGCCAAACTTCATGGACGTGTTTACGTGGTCGCTTCCTTTCGTCGGTGAGAAGATCACCGATATGCTCATCGCCATCCTGAATACCTGCTCCAAGGAGGAGCTCGAAGACGAGACTCCTACATCCGTGTCGCCTTCCGCTCCTTCTCCTCCGCTCCCGATGGACGTGGAGAGCAGCGAATTCAAAAGGCGGGCGATCAAGAACAAGATTCTTGCCATCGGACGTCTCTCGCGTGTCTTCCAGGTGTTGCGCGAGGAATCTGAGAGAGTCACTGAACTCAAGACGGCTGCTGGTGGCCGTCTCCCTGCTGGTACTCTGATGCTTGGTGCCGAAGGAATTAAACAGGCCATTACCAACTTTGAGGATGCTCGCAAGGTTGACTTGCAGAACGAGCGTCTTCCACCGTCTCACGAGGAGGTCATCAAGAGAAGCGAAGAGGAAAGACGGGCTGCCCTTGAGCGTGCGCAGCAAGAGGCAGATAATGACACCGGCTTGGCTACTGTCGCCCGGAGAATTAGCATGTAAGTCAACCCTTCTTCTGGCAAGAAGATTCGTCGCCTAATAAAGCACAGGTCGGCCGGCTCTGGCAGGTCTCGTCGGCAGAGGGATACCCCCCGGGAGATTCGGGAAGCCTGAATTGGTTGGGTCACGTCCATGTCGTGTTTTTATTGCCGGCAGAGTGTCCGTCCGTGGAGCTCAATGCTTGCCGGTGCTTGGTATCGAAGGCCCTAGGTTTTGACCACCCGGAATCCAGTGAGGGCGCAGGAAAACAAGGTTACAAATTGCTCCCTTTGCATTCAACCTGTCATACCTTCTGGTTGAATGTGACGAGTGATGACTGCGACTCTGGCGACGGGGACATAGCTGTAATTTCCGCACAGAATTCTCGACGCGTCCGTGACGCCTCGACTACACGAGCTGATGAATTGATACACCATGGTTTTCTTTGCGCTATATGTATATGGTAGCGGATATTGTTGGTTCTTCGGTTGTACCGTTGTCTATACAACCAATGCTTTCCACTCTTTCACTGGGATGACTTATCTGGTAGACGTAGAGCGATTTGTAGACATTTATTGGCAATTTTCGATTTGAGAAGCCACGAAAATACCCCTGGCTAAGGTACAAAAGAACTGGTTTTGTGGTAACCCATGTTGTTCTACTGCTATGTCAATTGCCATCCCGCCAAGACAAGTCGATAATTCCCGTTTTGCGGAACGGAAGACTTGCTTCGGCTCACTCTCCCCTCTCCAAATGCTCACCAACATACCACTCGCGTCGAGTCAATGCCTCCCAATCTCCGCAGCTCGATTTCGAAGAGCCTATCGCGGCCCTCGGACAATGGATTGATCTTCTACTGCCCATCCTGCTCAATCTGGAGACGAAGCCTGACAACGCGTGTCCGCGGCAATGTCACTCCGCGACGAGATCAGAAACATCTGCCATCATCGCCATCGATACCCTCGACGAATGTGTGCCGCCGTCAACTTGCGACGCCGTCCTTGGTCAGCGCTCGGAGGAACGTGCCGGAACGGTTCAGGGAACTGTATGAAGCCTTGAATCGGGTCAGGGATGCCGCGCCGGAACAAATCAATATCAGCCGATTACAGCTTGCCTTGCGTGGGTTGGAGTCGGAAGTCCCGCTTATCCGCGTAGCTGGTTAGTACCTGTTGATATGTGGAAGGGATTGAGGAGATTGGAACAGCGGCTAATGATGGCTTCGTCTACAGTCCTCGGTTTAAATGACGCGACGGCTGCTCGCAGGCTCGTTCGTCTGCTGCTTGCTGATCCCTTGAGTTCTCGGGAACCCTGGGAGGATGTATTAGATTCTGAGGATGCGGATATGTCGCGGGGCTTGCTGATCCGGTATTAAGCCTCGCTGCCTCGTAGAATTGAGACGCTGACTGGTTGACAGATACGGAGAAGTATCGGAGACGATCCCCAATGACCTCCTACCTACAATCTCGGTGCCCTCGTCGATCTTGAAGAAAGGCAATATTGAAATTCTGGTCTCTACGCTCGGCGCGGAGACGGAGTTCTCGCCCGCCCAACTCTCTGCGGATACATTCCTCGTGCCCACGGTGACGATACCCATCTCGCAGTCCGGTCGGCACAATGCAGTGCGCTACCCCGTCCACAGGAGTATTGTCTGTGGAAAGGGCGTAGATGGTTTACTCGCATACAGCGGCTTGGTTGCTCGATCGGACTTGAAGAAACAAGCGCGATTGGTCTACGGCGCTATAGCACTGCCTGGCACTGCTGCCGAATCGGCGAGCGATCGCATAAGCTTTGTGGACCTCGACAAAGCTGATGTCGCCTTGGCTAAATTTCGCGAATCCGTGCAGAATGCGTCACTGTACGAGCAGGGGTGGAATCAGAGTGGTGTGCAGCCGGTGGTGGATTGGCTGTCCTCCTTGCGGACAGAAGCAGGAGCGTTGGATCCCTCTCTGAAGACTCTGATTGAGGCACTGATCGATTCCGCGGAGACGAGTGTGCTCACAGAGGAAAGCAGGAGGATTCTGGAGCAAGAGATCGAGTCGGTCCCTGAAGAGGTCCGCGAGCAACTGGTCCAACTTGTATCTTTATGGGCGGAGAGGGCTCACACCGAGCTACAGAGTTCGCTCGAAGAAGGATTCGCCAGCAAGCCATGGAAAGGCCTCGCATGGTGGAAGCTGTTCTGGCGAGTGGACGACATTGGCATGATCACATCTGAGATCTTGGAGAAGAAGTATCTCTGCCGAGCGGAGAAGGAGGTGATTTGGACTGCGGGCAAATTCGAGCAGGCTGGCGTGCTTGAAGCACCACGCATTTCAACCGAAGAGGTGCCCGCTGAGCCTGCGAAAGAAAACTCGAATAGTACTGAGCTTCAGACAACGCCAGCGCAACCAGCGGAGCCGTGGCCGACGCAGATTACCAACAGCCGAGCAAAACTTCTAGACACAACCGTGCCGTCGTTGCAGGCTTTAGCGCAACGACTGGTGCTCTTCAGCTTATCGACTACGACGCTGACAACCGCGCTGTCCGCACTGACATACGTCTCGCTCCCTACTGCCTCCATCTACGAGACAGGCACAATGGCCGCAGTGGGTTTGATCTACTCTCTGCGGCGACAGCAGAAGAATTGGGATGCCGCCAGAAACTTCTGGGAGGAAGAAGTCCGGGAGGATGGGCGAACCGCTCTGCGAGAGACAGAGCAGCACCTGCGTACAATTGCGCAGGAGGGAGGAAGACGGGTTGAAGAAGCCTCGCCAGCCAACACAGCCCGTCAAAGCATTGACGAAGCCAGGAAAGCTCTTGAAGAGCTAGATTAACGCACCTTAGTAGACGCCCATCTCTAGATCAACGTACTGTACAATACCATTACTACTGTTTCTATCATTCATGTAATCTCCACACTCCCCTCGGGTACACCCTGCCAACTGCGCAACCGCCGCGCAAAGAACTGCATGACGGGCATCATCTCCTCCCGGTTCCGCGGCATCCCATCCCCTTTGCGCGCGTACTGATGGACCTCCACAAACTCAAAGACCTGCTTCGTCCGCCGTATAGCCCCATCACTCACGGCCGTCGGCTCCCGCCCACCCACCAGCAACACCGGCGTCCGGCTCTTCGCTCCAACCGTACTCCCCGACAGGGGATACGGCGCCCCGATGGAAATCACCCCGGACAGAGACGTATCCTCCGCACCGCCCCCAGCACTCGCACTCGCACCCTGCGCTTTATGCTCGTTCAGCTCCCTCGCAGCAACCAACGCAACCATCCCGCCCTGCCCGAACCCCAGGATCAGAATCTCCCGCGGCCGATACCCGCATTTTTGCACGAGCACGCCGCGGATCACCTCGTCTACCAGCAGGGTCGTTGCGCGCTTGAACCCGGCGTCCATGTCTAGCGTGCCTGTCGCCGAGTCGAAGGAGACGTCGTCGCCCCAGTGGAAGCCGCCCAGGTCGAAGGGGAGGGGGTTGGGCGCTTGGATAGTCACGATGGTGGTTTCGGGGAGGTTGAGGGCTCGCGCGAAGGAGGTGAAGGCTGCGGCTGTGTCGCCGAGGCCGTGGAGGAGGAGGAGGATGTTTGGTGGTGCGGGGTGGGATGCGCGGGGTGGGCTCTGGGGAGGGGTGATGGTTACTGTGAGGTTGGTGGGGAAGTCGGCTGGCGAAGGGGATTTTCTGGATGTCATTTTTTCGGCTGTGACTTGGGGCACTAGGTAGGTGTGGTTGGTGTTGAGATGTTGTTTTCAGTAGTAGGTAGCTGTGTGAGAGCTTTATCGGTGGGGGGTCGGTGGGTGGGAGTTGGGCTATGTCCTCAATTGGGTGGCAAGATGATTATAGCATGGTAGAGATTTCCTTGTATGTCAGATTAAGAGTCCCATTGTCTGTGGTTCATGCAGTAAGCAGTAGTCGTCGAGAGAAGCAAGATTCAGACATGACGCCGGAGGAGAACGTTCTAAGCTCAAGCTCAGTTTATGCCTTATACATCAGGCCACAACGAACGCAGCGCTCTGCCTGAAATTTCTGGAATCCATTTCCGGTCCTTTCGTCAAAGAGACTCAAGCTGAAGCTTCAGATGCAAGCTCCGATAAGAGAACCCTGTGCGGAGTACCCCTGAGAACCCCCGAGTACCCCTCAGTCTTGCACCTCCTCCTGATTGAGCGGCAAAACCGCGACACAAACATGCAACAGCAGGGAGTAAGGTATGCACGGAAGGTCAAAAAGACTTGACCCATCAAGCTCAGTCATTTACTGAGACGATACTTCTCCCTGGTGTGGATACTTGGGTAACAACTACAAAGTATCACAGAAGCACCCTCTGCAGAGCCCAGGACAACATTGGATGGTTGAACGGCCAGGAGGACACCGCTTCATCCGAAGGTACTTGGGCCGTAAACACTACAACATATCTAGCTCGTGTTTCACTTTCACCGACTGGACTCCATTGAGTCCATCCAGCTTCAGCCACGATGCTTAGGACCTGATGGTAGTACACCGCCACTTCTGAGGGGTGCAGATGCATGCATGATGCAACGTAGAAGCTTCTCCTATTGCACTATTGACGGTGAGTCCTATTATGGAGCTTTGAAGTGGGGAGCATCCAGTAAGTAGTGGATTTCGTACGAAGACTCAAAATCAAGAGATGCGCTCCACCCTCTTGTCAGTGACTGGACGCATACATCTCTTCTTATGGAGATGGAGTTATTTCGACGGATTGCACATGGACTTCGTAGAGGATAGCAAAGTAGGCAACGGTCCGTAAGCACGCGTTCGTACGGCTGTACGACCGACGACCGTACGAGTAACCACAGGGCGATAGACAAGCCTTGACAAGAGTGCTTGGCGGTCTCACCAATTCCTCGGCGATTCGGCAAATTGACGGTAGCATCACTAGCTGAGTCGCTCAGTCGAATCATTCGATACTGAAGTGCTAAATAGAGGAGTGTGGATACTATGGCTTATCCAGAGTACGGCTGAGGGAGAAGACCCATGTATCGGTCGATCCACGGTTGAATTGATGACTCTGTTTCATTATTACCTTTCGGAGTAAGAACTCATTACCAGACGAAAAGTAATAATATAGCAGCAGTAGCATGGGATACTCTCTACTTGTATGGAAACACTCAAGGCTGCAATGTTCCGGCGCTGGTCGAATGGAATCTGAGCTACTGTAGTTGGGGATCGGTGCCACAGGAGAGAGGGGATGGGATGGTGATCTTGAGTTCAGATCCGAGGCCGTGTTGCTGGTAATAATACAGTTACGAACAGTAAATGCTACTGCCTAAATCTGAGGCAATTCTTCCAGCTGAAACTGCTCCGTCGTCCTCGTGGAGCAATTGCTTCACTAGCTGGAGTATGGAGACGCCTCCAACCCCGAGTCGCACGCCGCAGCTTGCAAGTCCCCGACATTGGACAGACGCTGTAGCGCTTGCGACCATATCCACGTAATCCGAAACATCGTGGGACGGTAGCAGCGAGGATAGGTTCTCTGGAGTAGTGCTAACTACTGCGTAGAGAGGTGCTGCCATACCGTTACCATATCCTTTACACCACTCTCACGAATAGGGAGTGCAGGATGACCCATCCGATCTCCTCTACACCCTCGTAAGGCTTAGGTAGTGGAGTTATGAAAATAGACGCTGAGACGATGGCCTATGAGGGACAATGAGGCCATTTGAGTCCCCTGAGGTAGCTAATAACCCCGCCATGTGCAGGGATATAAGTTGAGCAGACTGCCTTCCCATCTGTGATCCCGAACTATCCCATCGCACAACTATCACAGCACCTTTCAACTGCCTTTAGATTCCTAAACGCGTTCTTGATTTCACCAGATCAATTCAAAATGGCTTGGGGCTGGGGTAAGTCGTTCCTTTTCACCAACCTTGAATGTGAATCTGGGAAGCCCTCCTGCTAGGATCTAGAAAGGGTCCCGTTCTCTTTTTGCCCTCCATTCTGTCTTTGCTCGTCGTGTTCGAAGACTAATGACATGATCCAGAACAATCCGACGACGCTCACCGTGAGGTGTACGGCGAGCGCAGGCACGAGAGCAGCCTGTCTCACGAGCTCATTGCTGGAGCTGCCTCGTTTGCCGGCATGAAGGCTTGGGAGGACCACCAACGCCAGGAGGGCAAGTATATCGGACCCTACTTAGTATGTTAGCAAGCACTGATAGCATCTCAATCTGTTAGGCAAGCCTGTCAGCCACGCTTTCGCCAAGGAGGCCCTGGCAGGGTTCGTCGGTGCTGAGGTCGATAAACTCATCGAAACAAAGGGACTTGATGAGGCGGATAAGATACGCGCTCGTCGCCATGCTAAAGAAAATGCTGAACGCATGTACGATGAGCACTATATCGACCGACAGGGTGCTCCAGAGTACGACCCGGGTCGCTACCCACCTCACGAGCGCTTCGACCGCCCTGTCGACCGTTGGTAAACGCTTGCTGTACGGGACGGCCAGACAACATGTACATAGGTTAGAACAGTGGTGATGGATGATAGACATGAATTGAATATCTCTGCATGATTGCTGAAAATGATCAAGTTGCTCTCACATTTTCATACATGAATGATCATTGATAGTGTCGCTCCATGACGCAACTCGAGAGAAAAACAACAGTCAAATGTCCTTGAGTGACGCCACCAGTCTTGGCAGCGTTGCGCAGATATCCGGTATGTAGGAGTCCGCCTAGACGGGCGATATGCACGAATATCAGCTTTATTTATCCGTAGATAGTTGCACGAGAATCTCCCGGTGCACAACTCTAGTGCTTTCAGCATTTCAACAATGCATTGGCATTTTGTCACTTTGCGGACTTTGAACTTTAATGAGTCGGTCCAAGTCGCTTGACGCCATTTCGCAGTGCCTGGTCCACATATCACAGAGTCACATGTCTACGGTGATTGAGCAAGGGTGATTCTAATAGGCTCCCGACGTGGTTCCTGAAGCGCAAAACCAACGGATTCAACGGATCAAGACCGCTCTGATGAGAACATCCTGGGAATAGAGCCATAGAGCCCTCTTGATGTGCGGATGGGTCGATATGCTCTTCTATCGAGTGATCATCTAGAGCGATAGACTTTTTCTTCCGATTAATAATAGGTACCTTAGTAAATATCAAAATACCTACCAGCCAACCAGATGATCCGAAACTAAACCGTGGTCGATGCACAAATGAACTCGTCGCATGCTGCACGTGCGCCTGTCGAAGGTGATTGACCAACCAGCGTGCATTTTCTCTATCGTCTGCTTAAGTGCTGCCAGATACGACCACTAATAGGTAGCTAGACTGCTAGAGGACCATGTTTTACTCAATTGACTGCCTTTCTTCCTGTTCCCTTGGAGAATTAGTCTACCTCGCCTACCTTATCCGCCTTAGGATCTACTTACTTCTTGGCAGATTCAAACACGCCAGAATCTCTGATGACGAACTTTTTCCAACCGGGTTGAAAGTTTTCTTGTGGTTTTACCAAACTAATTCTTTCTCTAGCTCCTCTGATCTTCATTCTTTGTCTCTTGGAGCTTTTGCGCACTGCTTGCACTCGTGATTCTGTTCCAATTTTCTAGGACATTTCATATGTCACTCCCTTTCCTGGTGTGATGGCTGTTTTTTTTCTCCCCGACTAGACAGACTATCCCCGGCTATCGTAATTGAACGAAGCCAAAGAGCGCGCCGCCTGCAAGTAATATCTCGATATCACTAGCAGCCTCTTCATCCTTCGGCAGATCTTCCCTAAGCTCCCAATGGGATCCAATCAAGTTTGATCATCCAGGCCCCTGTCTTCATTCCGTCTTCTATTATCATGCACAATCCCGTCTGCTCCCCAGGATGAAGTTCGCCAAGTTCGTGATCCCCGATCTCCATTCACCCCGCACAAATGGCAGAGAGCTAACATACGATCGATCTTCAGAGAGTTAGAACAGGAGCTGGTTCCTGAATGGCGTGCTAAATACCTGGATTACAAGGTAGGCTATCTGTGTCATGAAACTCTATCTCTCAATCACATGGTCTCGTGCTGATACATTGATTTTTCTGCGAGTAGACCGGCAAGAAGAAAGTCAAAGCTATCGCTCGGGCAATTCAAAAGGCCAATCGAAGTCCTCGGCATCCGTCTCTCAGACGTACAGCTATTGGGCCTGGTGATCAGACTATTACACCCTCTGGCACGTTTCGCTCCTCGCCTGGTCAAGCCTCAGACAGCAAGAGACTCGAAGTTCCCAACTCGTTCCGCAGCCCGTCAATCCCGATCCGGGGCGATGCCTATGCGACGACGACGTCCAGATCGACTCCTGGCCAACGCGATGAACGTCAGCCCTTGCGAGTCCCGGGATCGCGCTTTTCCGCGGTCATGGGAAGTTATGGCAGCATCATAGCGTCACCCCCACAGCATGGCGCAGCTTCGGATTTAGTCTCTCTAGAGCTCCCTGACCCAGCACTCGATCCGAAGGATGATATCTCCTATTCGCCGCCAGAAGACACAATACGTCGAGGTGTACCGAAGACCCCGTCCCCCGTGATGGCTCGGCGTGACACCAATCGAAGTCTGTGTCATGATGCCGCCAGTAAAAGTCCTGCCGCGAAGCACGCGGGGAGCAAGGGAAGCTTGAGAAACAATTTGGCAGGGCCTTCCACTATGAGGACTTCTCAGATCCTCAAGCGTGTCTTCTCGCACCCAGACTGGGAACCGCCCGAGAAACGCGCACAAACTGACGCTCCCGTATCAGAGGTCGAACGACGGGAGGATGAATTCTTTGCGTTTCTGGATAGCGAACTGGCCAAGATCGAATCTTTCTACCAGATGAAGGAGGATGAAGCCACCCGGCGCTTACAAGTCCTCCGACAACAGCTGCATATCATGCGAGATAGGCGGATACAAGAGATTTTGGGCGCCAAGTCAAAAGCCAAGAAAGATGAGGCGCATCAGTCGAACGGATTCAGCGCTTTGAATGCTCTCAGTGCCTTTCATCTGAAGGAGACATTGCTGGGCCGTGGTCGCATTGGGAAGAACTCCGAAGCGCTGGCGCAGATGAACACGCCGGCTGCACTTCAAGCGCAGAATCCCGAAGCAGTTTCAGGCCGTAGAGACTTTATGCGCCGGCCAGAGGACCCACAGAACGATGAAGTCACTTATCGGTTTGCGAAACGGAAGCTGAAATATGCACTCCAAGAGTTTTATCGCGGACTTGAGCTGTTGAAGGCGTATGCCTACCTTAATCGCACTGCCTTCCGGAAGATCAACAAGAAATATGACAAGCTGGTCAACGCACGCCCTACGATGAGATACATGTCGGAGAGAGTCAACAAAGCGTGGTTCGTGCAGAGTGAAGTGGTGGAGAACCTAATGGCTGCTACCGAGGACCTATATGCTCGCTATCTCGAGCATGGCAATCGGAAAATCACCATCTCCAAACTTCGCCATGCGATCAACAAGTCGGGCGATTATTCTCCAAACACGTTCCGTGCCGGACTTCTTTCGATGGCCGGCATCTTGTTCTGCATCCAGTCGTTGATCTACGCCAGTCGGCACCTTGAGCACTCGGACCCTAGTGTACAGGTCCAAACCAGCTATTTACTTCAGGTCAGTGTCGCCTTGGACAAGATGGCAGTGCTGTCACGAATAGCTTCGTAACTGACTGTAGCAGATATATGGCGGTTACTTTCTTATTGTCTTTCATTTTCTCCTCTTCTGCTTTGACTGCATGATCTGGACTAAAACTAAGATAAATTACGTTTTTGTCTTTGAATATGACACCCGGCATGCTCTTGATTGGCGTCAGTTGTCCGAGGTACGATCCCTTGCCTCATATGTCTCAGGTTTATCTAACTCTGGACAGCTACCTTGCTTCTTCATGTTCATGCTAGGCTTGTTTATGTGGCTTAATTTCCTCGCCATAAATTCCATGTATGTCTATTGGCCTGTTGTGCTGGTCGGCCTCACAATGATTATCTTGTTCCTGCCTGCGCGTGTGTTATACCACAGAAGTCGAAAATGGTGGGCATATTCAAACGTAAGTCATCTTTGCATTATCCCAAAGACATTCAGCTGACAAAATAGTGGCGTCTTCTGCTTGCTGGTTTATACCCTGTCGAGTTTCGCGATTTCTTCCTTGGCGATATGTATTGCTCGCAAACATACGCTATGGGGGTGAGTTCGATCCAATGCATCTTAAAAGACAGTCTGCTAATGTTTGAAAGAACATCGAGTTATTCTTCTGCCTTTACGCACATCACTGGAACAATGCTCCACAATGCAATTCATCCCACTCCCGGCTCCTAGGATTCTTCCAGTGCTTACCATCGATTTGGAGAGCATTGCAATGCCTCCGTCGTTATGGGGATACGAAGAACGTATTTCCACACCTCGTAAATTTTGGCAAATACATGTTCGGAGTCCTTTATTACGCCACGTTGAGCATGTACCGTATCGAGAAGATGACGCGGTTCCAGGCTCCCTTTGTCACTTTTGCTTTGCTCAACGCCGTCTATACCTCGGTTTGGGACTTGATTATGGACTGGAGTTTGGGAAATCCCTATGCAAAACATCCACTATTGCGCGAAGTTTTGGCATTCCGAAAGGTTTGGGTCTACTACGCCGCGATGGTCGCCGATGTCATCATACGTTTCAACTGGATTTACTATGCTATTTTTGCCAGGGATATGCAACACTCAGCTTTACTGAGCTTTATGGTCGCCCTGTCTGAGATCTTTCGAAGGGGCGTCTGGACGATATTTCGCGTGGAGAATGAACACTGCACCAACGTACTTCTTTTCCGAGCATCAAGGGATGTTCCTTTGCCTTACGAAGTGGCTTCCCCCGAGGTCGAAGTGGACCGTCCAGGAGAAGATGTGCAGCTTCAGGATCAACACGCAACCACACCTCTGTCCGCTCCTGCAGACGTTGAACACGGAACACCAGTTACACCAGGGCTGAGTACTCATCCGCGCGGCCTTTCTCGCGTTGGTTCGCTCATGGCGGCTGCTCACGCTCAAGACTTCGAGCGGAGGAAGCGTCCAGATCAACTGACTGGGGCTTCTGCAGCCCATGGCCCGACGACTACCGACGACACAAGTGACGAAGAGGAAGATGATCCGGTTGACCCTCGACAAGATACCGACACAGATGAAGCTGTGTCAGAACGCTTGCCAGATGCAGACGCTCGAAGAACACCCAAGTAATGGACTATTGGGAGAGTTCGTCGGAAATATGACCGATTTCTTGCACATATTTGGCGTCTTAAACGGTAGCATTTTGATTAATGACTAACTGATTTGTTTATGCCATGATTTACGAATATAGAAGATAGATAATACAATCACTGATAATACGAGTTCTGTGGCCTTCTTTTGTAATTCTTTGTTTCTTCCATGTTCGACGACTTGTCGACTCCGTTCTATGCTGCGGCTGCACCACGTGATAAAAGACGTCACATGGTCTGGAAGCTCCCCCCGGCCTCATCATATCGAGCTTATCTGTCGCCTCCCATCCTCGTCCATCAGAGGTCTCATCGTTTTCAGCCATTTTCGTACTCACAGGGAGAATTTTCGGTCTCGAATCTGCAGCAAAATGGCTGCCAACACCAGATACGAACCAGCTCCTCAAAGGGACTCCTTCGAGGACCAACCCTACCCTCAGGCCCCGCCATCTTATCAGGCAACCGCGAGCAGTGATGCGCCTCGCCGTGAGGACGACAATGTCCCCGACGACTTCAAGGTATGCGACCCTGAACTTATCGGTAGATAACAATGCTGATTGCGTTCCACAGTTTGGCGGCACTGTTGCGGAGGGCACCCTGCCCATCCGTATGCAGTTCATTCGCAAGGTCTACGCGATCCTGTAAGCAGGTCCCCTCGCAAGCGATACATACAGCGCCTGGCATTCTAACAATAATCTCCGCGATCAGGACCATCCAGCTCCTTCTCACAACAATCATGAGTTCGATCTCTTTCTTCAGTGAGAGCTACCGCCTCTGGATCCAGTCCAACTTCTGGCTCATGATGGTCTCCGTATTCGGCGCCCTCGGCTTCATGCTGGTTACGTACTGGAAGCGCAAGAGCTATCCCGCCAACCTCCTCTTCCTCTCCGGCTTCACCCTGCTAGAAGCCTACTCCATCAGCGTGGTGACCTCCTTCTATGACGCCCGCATCGTCGTCCAAGCGCTCATCCTCACCCTCGGCATCTTTGTCGCGCTCACCTTGTTCGCCTGCCAGACCAAATACGACTTCACCAACTGGATGCCGTACCTCTTCGGGGGCCTTTGGTTCCTGATTCTCTTCGGGTTCATGTCGGCGTTCTTCCCGTACAATAGCACCGCGGAGCTGATCTACGGTGGGTTGGCGGCGTTGATCTTCTCGGCTTATATTCTCGTTGATACTCAGCTGGTTATGCGCCATTACCACGTTGAGGAGGAGATCGCCGCTGCGATCTCGCTTTACCTGGACATCCTCAACCTGTTCCTGGCTATTCTGCGGATTTTGAACAATCAGAACAACCAGTAAGTAATTTCGATGTGGATACATCAGACGCGGTGGCCACCAGTCGAATTAAAGATGGTCAAACACACCCTATACTCAATCTCGCCAACGATCTAGCAATAACGAATTGAAGATGACAGCACTATTGGCGGTTTAGTATGCAACGTTCCAGGCTAACTACCAAACCTCAACTATTTTCATTCGCTCCCCTTGACCATGGTTTATCCCGTATTCTATTAATGAGCGTTCCCTCTTGCAATCTGTTTTCGTTCTCCTTTGCTACAGTCGGGGCTCTAGTGATGATCGAATCTCTATCATAATAGGAATCAGGCAATTCTTACTTATTGTGACCAGCACCATCAGAATAGTAGTATATATTCAGAATATCAAGCTTTGATTTGTGTCAGATACGCAGTATGCAAGCTTACATGAATGATCCTGAGCAAGTAGTCCAGAAAACTGGTAATATGATAAATTGCCATCATACTATCAAAGCAAACACCATTCGCCTGATCAAGAAGCATTCTTGGTATGATGATCTCACGACTCAACGGAATGAACCCGATATCTATCAAAGTAGAAGGTAAACATGGTAGAAAAAGGTGATAAAACTAAGAAAAGAAAAAAGGTAAACGTATCAGCTAGGCCGATCCAAACTGACCCTTCCAACGCCTATGGATGGTATCGCAGTGACAAAGCTCCAAGTAGTAAATAAGTAGGTAACATAGAAAGGAAGGAGTTTCGGCCAAGTCACACTATGAAATGAGGAAAGTTGTCCAGACACGCCTGCTCCGAAAGAATGATGAAGTGGACGCGGGAGGAAAAGCAATGGAATAATTCGAATCAAGCTTATCATAAAAGGGCGACGATAGCAGGCGACGATATTCATCATAGTGACATGACGATTTCAGTGCGAAGCTATGAAGAATGTATTCACAATCAAACACACGATCATGACAAGGATGCCGTATACCACGAGCGCTAAACTCAACTTCCGCAGCAGGCCTCTACGCCAGTGTCGGTTGGTAAGTCGGAGAATTGCGCTGTCGGTAAGTGGAAGGTTCTGGCCGCCCTCGATATCGTTTTCGTCAGAATTTTCGTCGTCGGAGAGTATGTTGTCAATTGCTTCGTCATCTTCTTTCATGAGTCGCTGATGGGTCGGCGAGTCAGGAGACGAAATTTTATAGTAGAAAAGGCCCGGAAGGATGAAGCTGATGCTGGTACTTCCGGTACTACCAACGTACGCCAATACCGCTTCAAGCGAGGACACGGTCATCGCCACGATATAGCTTAGTATAAGAATTGTCGTCGTAATGAGTGAGAACCGCAGATCGCTCATGGGCTCGGGAGCCCGGTGGCCCCTTGGCCCGAGCAGAGGGTGACGGTGAGGCGAGTTATCGCTTCCAGCAGCAGGCTTAGGTCTCCACCGAAGCACTGCATCAATTGAGGCTCGACACGGGTGGCATTGAAGTGGGTATGAAAACATAACGAGCATGACGATAGCAGCACGTCCAATGGTCGCCCAGACACCTGGTGGGTACATGCTCACAATGTTACCCCCGACATTGTCTCCAAAAGAGAGATAGCCTGTGATGGCCACGAGAATGTACGTCGCTGCAGAGCTTCCGATACTGGCTAGCACAACGCCTGTCACCCGGAAGTGACTGTTGTTGCTAATTTCGTTCAATATAGAGAACATCTGCTTCCTGTCAGCATGCTATGTCAGTAGTCAAGACCGTGCAGGCGGCTTACATTTTGATGGCAGGTGAATGCAAAGACGATGACTGGAAGACTACTGAGCGCCGGGATGGGACCAGCCCAATGGATCAGACGGACGGGACCTCGATTGTCCATTGTGTCTCCCTTTACAAAATGATAGACAACCAGTATGACCAGGTAGCCCATTGACACCAGAGCGGCGATACTCGTATACTTCAGAGAGTCCAGACGTCGAAGATAAGAGAGAGGAATAACAATTAACCTGGGATGAGTCGTCAGCACAGGCCCAACTCAACTTTGAGAGTTGTTGGACAACGTACATGAAAGCAGTAACCCAGAAATGCCGGTCCACTAGGAAGTCATATGCTGGAGTGGTACCAACGAAGCCCTGTACCACACCTGGCATCAAGTCGCCAATAATGATGAGGTAACTGACCCCTACTCCAAAACATTTGATCGCGATAGCAGCGTCGAAAACGACGGCCGCATTGGGATATGTGAGCTGCGATAAGGCGAAGAAAGACGAACTGCCTCGATCGAGGTACTGTGCGCATCGAGCTTGAAGGTAAAGGCCGAGTCCAGCGGTCATTCCGGACCAGAGAATGACGCAGATACCGAGGACGATTCCCATACGAGAGATGGCGAGTGGCATCGCCAGAACGCCGGCACCGATGACTGTTGTGACACGATTCTATCAGCTCCGGAAATATATGAAACCAATGTCCCAATCACTATACTTACTCGTATTGACAAGGTTGATCACGCAGCTGATCCAACTGGCATCACCTTGAAACCCCGATGTTCGTTTCCCCCGTGCTCCACGTCTAAGCATGATTGCCACTGATTAGCAAGAAGTCCAACTACAGCGGTACCAGATCAACAATACCGTCGCGATGAATTCCGGAGTCCATCGCCGGGGCCGACCCCGACTACAGCATCCTCTCCCATCATCTTTGGTGAGGGTGTGGAGATAATCCTCTTGACTGATAAGGGTAGTGGGCACGAGGGCTGTTCTAAGAGTTGTTATCACCAACTGGAGATGAGATGGGGTCGTCCAACATAACAACTCAGACCAGCAGAGAGGAAATATAAGTACCAAGAAAAAAGTGTAAACGAATGAAAGATCTGAAAGCAAGAAGGTCAATTTTGAAGGGGCTACATCAGGGAGGCCGGGGATGATGACTGGAGATGAGATGGTGCCAGGCCCAGCCGGACTTGCGACAAAAAGCGGAGGGCAATTTCGGCCCATCTGGGTTTAGCGTGGCTGACTTATCATCTGCTTATCTCACGGTTATCTACGGATCTACACGATCTTCCCATATCTACTATATATTGTCAACTATCAAAATGTTCATCATATTCCCCACTGAAGCTACATGAATTAAAAACTAGAGCTTTGTCTTTGGTGCTCCCCATCCTTCCGCCGAAAGCAAATCATATACCTCATCCTCTACCTTGTTCATGTCCGACACAGTGTTTCCCCGTCGTCCTGTTGGTCCAGGGTCATTGAATGCACTCACAACGCGAACGCTCTTGGAGACTTCCAAAATAGTCCCCCCTTGCACGGGGAATTGAGTGCCATGGCCCGATTTGTCTCCAATAACCTCGCTGACACTGTCTTGCTGGATGAGAGCTAGCATCACTTCAGCCACCTCTTCTGGGGTTACCCATTCGTCGGCTTTGTCGTCAACCATCTTCAGTTTTTCTGGATGATCCGTCCATAGAGGTGTTTTGATGACTCCCGGGGCAACAGCAGTCACACGGATGCCAAATTTGCTGTCAAGTTTAGCCAACGATCGCACCAGACCATTGATCGCGTGTTTCGTAGCTACATATATTGGCGCGGCCAGTGCTGGGCTCTGCCCTGCGATACTGGAAATATGGATGATATGCTTCGGTCTTTCGCTACTTCGATTGCGCAGAAAGTGAGATATAGCCAACTGAGTCGTGCGGATCGGATGTGTCAAGTTGATATCCAGCAAAGCATATCGACCTCCATCTCGTGGATCACGGCTTTCTGGAGTCCCGGGAGGTCGCCAGAAATTGGACCAGTGCTGCAAGCCGTCAACAAACAGCTCAAAATTTGGAATCAGTCAGGTAAGACCAGCCTGCACGACATACCGGTTCGTAGACCCCAGCACCTGGACATACAATGTCGACATCACCAAATTCTCTCACCGCAACCTCAAACATATTCTCTAGCTGCATCCAGTCGATGACATCTGTTTTCTGGAAGACGGCTCGATTGGGTGTGTTTGACTGACTGGAATAATTGCTCACCACCTCCTGCGCCTCAGGTCGAAGGGCCAGGTCTGCGATTAGAACGTTGCACCCATTCTCAAGCAGGAGTTTGGCGAAACATAAGTTGATACCTATCAGGGGTTAACCAAGATATACATGTAGTGAGGATCCGAGATGGCTGAATTGCCTTACGTACCTGAACCTGCACCCGTTACAATTGCAGATTTTCCTTTGACGGAGAAAGCCATGTTGTTGAAGGCTCAAGGTGGAGTTTGGTTGAGGCGAGGGCTTCTCCCAAGGTTTCCAGGTCTACGCTTAAATGCCATAGCAGTACAAGCCCCCCGTCGGAGAATCCTGCTGATTCCTTGCTGTCGTACCACCTTGGATCTACGCATTGAGGGGATGCGCGGGGTTGAATTGGCCCGAGGGTGACTGCTCCAACCCGGAAGAATGCCGACTTATAGATAATGATGCTCTGCTTCCACAAGAACATTACTTTTGATCCAAGTCTGTCGCATGACTATGGTTTCTTCCATGGTAAATTTTGTGGACCGTATCCATTTGCTTGAATTAAAAGCCGAAGAGCATGTTCTGCATCATGTCGTTTTGCCCATACTCCGCAGCAGAGCGGACACTTGCTTTATTTGGAAAGCGTGCCGCCTACCGTTTTCGGTATCCCGCCCA
Organism: Aspergillus lentulus; assembly: GCF_010724455.1. The sequence goes on along the minus strand of NW_022983920.1, from coordinate 152,635 downwards.
GTTCTCCAATGATGTATACTGTCATACCGATGGCAACAATGTGTATATAAATCAGGGAAAGACCTTGAGTTGAAATATGGAATACTAGTCAACAGTCTACTAAGGCACGATCAAGCATTTCATCAGTATGTCGGCGTCGAAACTTCTCTCTAGAGCGGCCGTTCGTGGTGCCTCTACATCAACATCAACATCACATATGACCAAGACCGCTGGGGACATTTCGAGTGTGTTTCCAAGCTTGCGACCTGACTACAAACCTGAACCGCTGCCTCCACGGTTCAAGGAGCTGAAACAAAGGCTGTTCGAGAAAAATGAGAAAGCTCTAGTGCAAAGCTGGAAGAGACTGCTGGAAAGCCTAGAGAAAGAGGTGCATGAGATCAAGGCCAAGGGCAGCGATGTATGTGATTCCGCAACTCATGTCCACTCTAGTATGCTGATTGTTGGCAGATTATACCATCGGTACAATATGCAGATATTGTGTCCGGCAGAGTCTCGGATATAGCCCTTGCTGAGATATTGCATCGCGGATCTGTCGTGATCAGAAATGTGATCCCTCGAAAAGAAGCTCGAGGTTGGAAAGATAGGATCGAAGAGTATGTCGCTGCGAATAAGGAGCGAGTCAAGGCCTTTCCGCCTGACTCGCCCGCAGTATTTGAGCTGTACTGGACTCCTTCGCAGGCCGAGGCTCGAGCGCATCCCAACATGCTCGAAACTCAGCGTTTCTTGCAGCGTCTCTGGCATTCATCTGACCCGGCGACTCGGATATCTACCAGATACCCTCTGACATATGCGGACCGCCTCCGTATCAGACAGCCGGGGGATGGTAAATTCACGCTTGGTCCCCACGTGGATGGGGGTTCACTCGAGCGTTGGGAGGATCCTGAGTATTCGCGGGTCTACACCAAGATCTTGGAGGGCAGATGGGAAGAATACGACCCTTGGGACGCGAAGCACCGCGTTTCCGCCAAGATGGATCTGTACAATGGAGCGGGAGCGTGCTCTATGTTAAGATTCTTCCAGGGCTGGCTTTCAATGTCCAAGACCGCCCCTGGAGAAGGCTCGCTGCATGTTTGCCCTATGCTCGTTCAGAGCACCGCCTATACCATTCTGCGTCCATTTTTCGATGCGAAGACATTGCAGCCCAACATCGACGCCACCTTTCCGGGCTCCGTGCCAGGTGCTTGCCAAGAATACAATCCAGTTACCCACCCTCACCTTGAACTGGACACCACCATGGTTCCGGTCCCAGAGGTCGAACCAGGCGATTATGTTGCCTGGCACTGCGACTCGTTGCATTCCGTGGACAAGGAACATAAAGGCAATGGTGACTCCAGTGTCCTCTATATCCCTGCCACTCCAATGAGTGAGATGAATGTGGATTACCTTCTCAAGCAGCGGAACGCGGCTCTTGCCTATTCACCACCCTGGGATTTTCCCGGCGCTGGAGGTCCGGGTGAGGCAGGTTTTAAGGGTGCATTGGACTGGTCTTCTGTCAACCCTGACGGCCTGCAAGCCATGGGTATGGGCACAAAGCCTTGGGAAGTAACCGGTGACATGACTGAGGGAGAGAAGGAAGTTGTTGAAGCAGCAAACAGGGCGTGCTTTGGCCAAGCTTAAGGAATTACTTCCAAACTTTCATGTAATTTATAAGTTTATCAGTATATACTTTGTCAATTTCTCATTCTTCCACTGCCATTGTTGTGGGATAAATAGTCTGTAACATAGTAACTAGCTCAAGCTCACCTTAGCTCAGCGTTCATCACCGCCCGCACCACCAATCAACAGTGGCATCATCATCTCCGCCATCAGATACCTGTCGACCACCAACTCCTTACTGTCCAACAGCCCACCTTAAACCTCCAATGACCGCTTTGGAGCTGAGGTTATGAAAATGTGGCTACGGGTGGCACTCTTGCTGCTCACCTCATGCGTTCCCTCGGCGGTGGCCATTTATCCTGATGAGGTCAATCATATCGATTTCCACCATGCGCTCCTGGGCACTCCCTCCGCACACTCGACTTTCTTCCTCAAGCCTTCCTCCTCCTCTAATGCCTCCCTGCTCTATACTCTCTCGCAGAAGCTACTTCTTGGTGCTGTGAACCCAAGAGATGGCTCACTGGTTTGGAGACAGAACGTTTCGCGATCATTGCTCTCAAAGGACGATGGCCAGGTACAGTCGTTCCTGCGTGCTTCCGATGGATCGAATGCGATGGTCAGCGCAGTGGGCGATTATATCTCTTCATGGAGTGCTTTGGACGGAAAATTAATTTGGGAGAACTGGTTCGCTGGTGAGCCCGTGGTCGACCTCGAGCTCTTGGAGCTCGAAGATGCCGGCGCGACTTCATCGACTCGAGATGCGATCGCACTGTACGGTGACAAGACAGGTGTCCTCCGGAGACTGGATGCTGAAACTGGGGATGTAAAGTGGGAGATTAAGGATGATAGGTAAGATGGATCACCCGGTGAAATACACTGTTGCTAATGCCTTTCTTTGGCTTGATTCAGTGGTGACATTCCCCTCCAAATATCTTCCTCCGCAACCGAGGTCTTCTACATCTCTCTACAATCGGGCCTGCTCAAGGGCTACAAGATTAAGATCACTTCGTTGGATCCCCTCACCGGCCGCCAGACTCAGCAACACATTTTGAACACGGAGAGTGACGTGTCTGGACCGGAGTCGGTTCTCTTCGTTGGTGCCAACACCGCTTCTCCAGTCATCGTTTGGACGGACAAGGCACAGAAAGCTTTGAAAATCAACCAGATTGGTCTGAAGCAAGTGAATACACTTAACATTGATAACACGAGCGGCGAGGAAATTAGGTCGATTGAAGTCCATACCCCGAAGAAGCTTAACTCTTTGCCGCATTTCCTCGTCCACTATGAAACGGACTCCAGCTCCTGGGCGGAAGTGTATCACATTGATCTGACCTCGGCGACCGTTTCCAAAGCATATAGTCTTCCTCGTCTGCAAGAAAAGTCTGCCTTTGCGACGAGCAACATTGACGCCAATGTCTATTTTACCCGCATCACTCAGTCGGAGGCTGTGGTTGTCTCATCTGCCTCTCATGGAGTCCTGGGCAGATGGCCGTTGCAGGCGCCTACGACTGAGCACGCTCAGCATGCCGTGTCCGAAGTAGTCGCCAAGGGGGACGCCGTCGCTGTTCGGTCCGCAACAGTCTTGTCATCGGGCGACTGGCAGCTCATTCGGAACGGCCAGACTGAGTGGACAAGATACGAGGCACTGAATGGGGCGGTTGCCGCTTCCTGGGCTGAAGAAGAATACCAGGAAGATCTCGCTCATGAATTGGAAGTTGAGGGGCATGAGAGCGTATATAAGGCCTACGTCCATCGTGTCAAGCGCCACGCCAAAGACCTTCAACACCTTCCAGGGTGGCTGAAGGAGTTACCCAAGCGAATTCTGACTAGTATTCTCAGCGACGAAGTGTCGAGCCTTGACGGTTTCGGACTCAGCAAAGTTGTTGTTGTGGCTACTGAAAATGGACGAGTGTATGGCATCGACACAGGAAATCACGGCGCTGTCTCTTGGAGCGTGAGGGCAGCTGAATCAGACAGCTGGAACGTGAAGGCGATCCTTACTCAACCTGGCTATGCCACTGTGTACGCCGACGACGGTAGCTCAGTGAGCCTGAACACGACATCTGGCGCTGTTATCAAGCGTACGCCCGCGTCAGGCAAGATCGCTTCTATCGCTGTCATCAATGGCCCTTCAACCCCTATCACCATTGGTGTCAAGGAGGATGGTGTGCCAGTGGAGCCTTTGGATAAACCTTGCTTTTTCGTGACTCTCAGTGCCGATGGCCGTGTTTTGGGATGGAGTGCCGCCGACAACAAAGCGCCTGTCTGGGAATTCCTGCCTGCTCAAGGCCAGAGGATCATCCGTGCTATTGCACGTCCCGCTCACGACCCCGTTGCCTCTATCGGCAAAGTTCTAGGCGACCGGTCGGTTCTTTACAAGTACCTGAACCCGAACCTGGCTCTGATCACGGCTGTGGGTGAAGACAGGGCCACATTCTACCTGCTGGACGCCATTTCCGGGAAAATCCTTCACAGCAGCACTCAGAAGGGCGTTGACACAAGTCAGCCTATTGCTTCTGCCATCTCCGAGAATTGGTTCGTTTACTCCTTCTATGGCGATCCACCAACCCCGTCAGACGCCAAGGGTTATCAGCTTGTGGTTTCGGAATTATACGAGTCGCCCCTCCCCAACGACCGGGGCCCGTTGGGATCTGCCTCGAACTACTCCAGCATCCACGGCACTGACATCCTGCCCCTGCCTCATGTGATTTCTCAAGCCTTCCTCATCCCCGAACCGATCTCGCACATGGCCGTCACGCAAACCCGTCAAGGCATCACAACCCGCCAGCTTCTCTGCACGCTCCCAGCTTCGAATTCCATCGTTGGTATTCCCCGTCCGGTGTTAGACCCCCGCCGACCTGTCGGACGGGACCCAACCTCCACCGAGGCCGAAGAGGGTCTGTTCAAGTACAACCCTGTCCTCGAGTTCGACGGCAAGTGGTACCACACACACAACCGCGAGGTCGCAGGCATCAAGGCCGTCCTCTCCAGCCCAACTTTGCTCGAGAGTACAAGCTTGATCTTCGCGTTTGGAGGGGACGTCTTTGGCACGCGAGCCGCTCCCAGCCAAGCATTCGATGTCCTCGGCAAGGGATTCTCCAAGCTGCAGCTCATCATGACAGTTCTGGCTTTGACCGTAGGTGTCATTATCTTGGCTCCAATGGTACGTTTCCTGTCCTTCCGCCCACACTTAACCCCGCGTGTATGCGACATGACATGAACAAAAAATACTGACCAGACTACAGGTGCGGAGAAAGCAGTCCAATCTGCTGTGGAAGGCAACCTAGGAAAGATGGGATAAACAAGCTATATAACTCCTTTCATGATTGTGTTTATTGCACTGCTGTTCACCTAATCTACCTGATGAGACTTAGAGAATTAAATGATGCAAGTACTCTGGGTAGAAAAAGCGGACTCGGAAGATAATCCCGCTAATCGATTGACGATGTTGATTTCGATGTTGATGTTGCATTGGCCGCCGCCGATAGCAAACACTAAGTAACTTATGCAAGACGCCGAATGGACATCTGCAATATGCGACTGAACAAGAAATAAATGAAAATCGGCTTTCTATGACATGCCCCGTTCAACGTGATAGGTCTATGTAATCGCCCATTGACGCCTGATGTATGTAGATTGAGCGACTGATCCTGACCGGACCAGTGAGATGAAAGAAAAACGAAACGGAATTTATGTTTATGGTATTAAACAGATACCGTCTTAGCATCGCCGTTAGCAACCTTCTCCGAGGCAACGTTGCTCAACGCCACCTTTTCATTTTCATTTTCATTTTCATTTTCCGACTGAACGTCGGATTGCTCTGTTGATGATGCTGCTGGCGCTAGGCTCGTAGCAGCCATCTTGGCCTCCAATTCTGTGTTGTCTGTTGTATTCGTGTTCTCTTGGTCCTTGGCAGGCATAGGCACAGGGACAGTCCGCTGTCTGCTCTTGCCGTCGATCTTGCCCAGGATTTCGACGTGGTCGCCCTTGAACAGGACGGGGCCCTTGGTGAAAGAGGGCTTGGTCTCGCCTTCAGCAGGAGGGATCTCCAGCGCACCGACCAGCTCGCGTGCGGGCTCGTCGAGGTTTGGCATATCGCCCCACTGCCAGTCGAGTTCGCCGCCATATTGCTTGGGGATGCTGGAGGGGTCCATGAAAGAGGTGAGGGTGGGTTTTACCTCTGCGGCGGAGAGGATGAAGATCTTGGAGGTGGTGACTGGGTCGAACCAGCGCTTGATCCAGCCCCAGACCGTGGGGAAGAAGGCGGGGGCACCGATAATCTAGTAGGTACATGTTAGACACCGTGTCAATAGGTGGTGGGGGAAGGGGGGAGACGTACGAAGATCCGGTCCAGAGTCTCCGGGTAATGCGCTGTAGCTAACACGCTCGCATCCTGCATGTGCCCCTTCAAGTTCCAGAATTGCTTCAGTCCAACCCCGCTGACATCAACGATGTTCGTTGACGAGACGATCGGCGTCTCGGGGTGAGGGCGCGGGAGCTGAGTGCATAGCGGCATGACAAAGCGGAGGAGGTTCTCATAGAGGGCGAAAAGGCGCAGCAGGCGCTGCGGCACCGTCGAGGACTGGTGCGTCTCTGCCGTCGAGGCGGGGTCGGTCATCGTGGAATTATAAGCGGCCATGTTCTTGCTGTTCAGATGCTTAATCTCGAACACATAAATAGGAATACCGCGCCGGTCCCGACGACCCGTCCATTGCGGATACTATATCCATACCGCGAACCAGGGTCAGTCACTTGTCCCTCCACGAACTCATTAAGCACAGCGCGTATAGGTTCCCAGACTCACCATCCGTCGCGCGGCATCGTACGAGTCCACTTCAATGTTTGCATATAGCTCCTCGATGGCATTCTCCTTGCGCCAATCCTCTGTATCTTTGAATTGGCCCCAAGCACCATTCACATCGAACTTGCGCGCGCGCAGAAACCGCCTGATTGTAACCATTCAGCATGCTATTTCTCCATAACACCCAATCCTAGAATCAACGCGAAACGGGGAAAACGCACAGCATAGTCGCATCATCATGACTGGCCTTCCCGTCCTCACCCTGCCCCTCAGGCTTATAGTACCCATTCCGCTCACACAGCGCCTTAAACTCCTTCAACTTCTCCTCCTGGTCCGGCGTGAGGTGATTCAAATGGCCAGCGAGCCACGCCGTGCTTGCCGCCTGCGAAGCCGACGCAGCCGGGTCGTTCTCGGCGTATTCGGCCGGTTGTATCGACGAGGCATCGTTCTCCGCCTGGCTGTCGTGGGATTTGGTACGCCACAGAGGCATTCTGAAAGTCGGGTGCCTTGCGTGCGAGACTCCACTCGGTTTGTCCCTTTTTTTGTTTTCTTTACCCCAAACTGATTAGATAAGATGCGCGAATATAAGAAAGCGAAAGCAAGGGTCGCGGGGGTTTTTGGTGCTGACTAGCAAACAGCGCTTCGCTTCGTCTTACACCCCTCCGCGGCAAGCCCGGATGTCCTAAGCAAGGCGATAGTGTCGGACCGGCTAGTAGTCGCTGTGTCGGCAGTTCCAAACGCAGTAGAACTTCAGTGGTGATACCGATACTCACTGCGCAAATCCAGCTGCGAGAAGTGATGCGTTTTGAAGAGCCGAGAAAAGATCTTTTGCCCTGCTGGAAGTCGCCGCAAAGAAGTTGTTTGTTGTTCTGCATAAGGGCGATTATGTCAGCATAAAAAATGATCGATCCGATTATGCAGTCAATAATCATCGCACCAAACAATAACACTACGAATTGATCGACAAGCAGATCGACAAGCTGTGAAGCAGGTGGACAAATGATTGTCAAATGCTCATTTTGGTTATTCTTATTAGAAACTTTCCAGGGACATCCTATGCTGTATGCTAAGGGATATCATCGAGAAATACAGAAGAATATGACCGGCCAAAAGCAGAACTGCCAATTTTTTTCAAAGGCATGGATGCGTTTTACCTTACCCGTAAATGTACAATCGATCCAATTCCCAGGTTCCAAGCTGAAAAGGCATTCCCCTTGACGGTGCCTATCGCTTAGTCCTCGGTGAGGTCTCCATACTCCCACATGCCGCGTCTCTCCTGCTTAGCCTCATCCTCGACGCTGCGCAGGTTAGATAGAGTCTCGCTGGCAGCACGCTCCCAAGCCTTCAACTTCCGAGGAACCATGGCCAGACCCTCACGGACAATTTCGGCGTTGATGCTCTGGTCCAGGCTCTTCGATACCGAAGGATCCAACAAGGTAACGTGCATCGTTCCGTCAGAAGCGACGTAGTCGACATTGGCGACCAGTGTTCGACCATATGTCAGTTCCTCAAGATAGCTGACGGCATCCTGGAGGTAATCGGCGGAGACGGGGAACTGCACGAAGGACAGCACGGCGTCCGAAGCTTGAGCGCGGAGCTTCTGGACGGAGAACTGGGGCTGGCTCAGGGGTCGGAGGCGGGACCACGGGAGGATCTCAGAGTTACCGTAGTCGATGTACACAACCTCTGCCTGCTGCTTCTCACGGTCATTGCGACGCACCCTGGCACGGTACCAGTCGCCATCCTCGGTGAATTTGGCAGCCACATAATCACCGGCCTTGGGTGGGCCAGGGAGCGGAGTGTCATTGGCCTTGTTCAAATGGAAAGAACGGAAAGCGCTCATCAGCTCTGTTAGGGCAGAGGTGCCTGTGCCAATCTGCTGGATCTTGATCTTTCCGGATGCGGGGTCGACATAGGTGACCATCACGTCCCGGTAGTCCTTACGACGCTCGGTAGCCTCACCCTCCGCGCCGTTGCTACCATTGGCAGGTTCCTCCTCAGCTTCCTCAGCCTCCTTGCTTGGATCCCAGTCGTGCCACAGACCCTTCCGGGCCTCCTTTGCCTTCTGCTCAGCTGCAAAGTACTCGGTAGCGTGACCGGACTGCTCTGCCGAGTAGGCATGAACCGTGGCCAGACCCTCCTCCAGGAGGACCTTGGCAAAGTCTTCCTTGTTGACGTACAGAGTGCCAATGAAGCCACCCACCTTGTCAATGGTTTCAACGTCGATCTCGACATCGCGTTGCATGCACCGCTTGTTCGCCAAGTCATGGGCTTCCTGGCCGAACGGTTCACCTGCTTCACCAGGATTGCGAGCTGAGCGGGGCGCACGGATACCGGATAAAACCAAGGTCAACTTGGCATTCTCTCGGGGCACAAGAACGGTAAAACGAGATCCTGACTTGACAAAGTCCACAATGGCGGGGACACGCTTCTGACGTTGCAGAATCGAAACTTCCATCTTAGCCTTCTGCAAGCTCTCGGAGTAGTCCTGGTACTGCTTGGGCTTAGCCGGCTTGGGAGACCACATTCCCTTTCCGTCCTTCTGAGCTTCCGCCTCGGCGATAAGCAGGGAGTCATAGTCAGGGGAGCGATCCTCGTCGTCCTGGCGGTGACGAATGACCGAAGCATAACCAGCCTCCACAAGCGCGAGAGCGATGTTGGTGTTGCCCTGAATCACTGTTGCGACGTCCCTCTCCTCGTAGCCCTCATTCGCAGGCTTCTTGCCGTTGATTGTGACCTTGACGTGCTTGCCAATGAGCCTCTTACGCACGAACTCCTTGGCATCCGCCTGGAAAGGTGCCTGCTTAGGATCGGACGGCTTGGGCTGTCTAACACTGCTCAGACTGATCTTCTTCTCCTCACCGGCCTTGTTGCGGAGGATCAGAGTGTCTGCGTTCAGCACTCGGCTGACAATGTAATCCTGATCGGCGGCCCCGCCAGCAGGACCCTTCGCGACAAGTCCAGCGAATATGCCCTTCCTATTATCCTTGGCCTCCTTCTCCGCGCGCCGGAACGCTGCCATTTCGGCTCCGAGCAACGTTGAGTGGTGGTCGAAGCAGCGGGCAAGGCCGGCTTCCAGGAGGAACTTGGCGATATTGCCATTGGGGTGGAGGACAGTGGCGATTAGTTGTCCCTGGGGAGTGACGCCGAGAAGGGACACCTGAACCTTGCGCTGCAGAAGCCGCGCCTCGACGAACTGGTATGCCTCGTCCCCGAAGGGTTCGCCAGGCTGTTCCTTGCCCTCAGCATTGACCCGTTTCGCGGCCGGGGCCCGAACTCCCGCAACAGCAACAACCGTCTGCAAATGTTCTTCGGGCGACAAAAGCAGGCGGAGTACTAGCCTGTCTCCGTTCAAAACTCTCTCGACAACGGCCTCGAGGTGCTTGTCCTTCCACTCATCAACCAGGGATTTTGCGTCGTCGACCTCGTAGCTAGTCTCTGTACGGCCCTTATCCGCTCCGGCCCACATACCCTTGCCTTCGGTACGGGCGTGGTCCTCCAGAGCACGGAGTCGCTCAAGATATGCGAGTGTCTCTTCGGATTCGTCGCTGCGTTTGCCGGCCTCTTCACGGACGCGGGTCCATCCTTCTTGCACACTGATATCGGGCAGGGAGGCGTCAAAGCCAGGGAGCTTGATTGTGCCGTAGTCACGCTTGGCGCCGGTAGGGATTGTGTAGAGGACCTGGAACTGGATTACTTTACCCACGAGGACCTCGCGGAGGAATTCCCGGGAGTGGAAGCCGTATGGCTAGAGATAAGTCAGTGACAATTCGGAATAGCAGTTCAATCAAAGAGCATAAGACATTTCTGAAGGACTATGTGTAGAAGAAATGTGCCAATTGGGTTTGCTGGAGCTGGAATGGGCGGAGAGTAGAGGGATTAGAGGCCACCTATCCAGGCACCAGAAAGATGGATTTCAAAAGCAACAAAGTGAGGTAGAGCAATTGAATCGCAGAAATCTAGAAACTCACCTCATCGCCTTCTCTCCTCAGTCTAGGAGCTGAGACATATGCAAGACTAAGGGTGCGTTCCTGTCCAGGGTTCGTGACATGGGACAGGACAACAGTGTCGCCCGACAGGACAGATTTCACGCGGGCTTCCAGAGGCATGCTGAGGAAGCCACAAAAGACTTGGGACGATAAGGGATTGACGGGGAAGGGGAAAAAGAGATTGTTGCAGCAACAATCGATTGTTTCAAAGAATTTTGAATGGTATAATTAGAAGAACAAAAAAGCAAAGACACAAGAAAGTGATGGGGAAATAAGGTCCAGGTGAAGAGGAGAGCTTCCACTTTGGGGCCACCTGACTTTCTGTGGGGGAAGCCGCTAACAGTCTGTCTCTGGCCAGGGGTAGTCCCCATTGGCGATACTGATAGGTGTCATTCAACTAAAGCATGTAAGGAGATTTTAGAACAATTTTTAAATAGATGTTGGATCATTCAATTGACAAGTGGATTAATAGCTATATTTGCAGCAACTATTTCATCATAAAAGCACATCAATTCGTGAATGCTATTCAGCACCTAAACCTGAACAGCCGTGAGTTCAGAACAGACCCCTTTCTTGGATCTCTCCTCGGGTACTCGAACAAATATCGTTCTGTTACTTATTCCCAGTCTGAAGACGATCCAAGCACTTTTATGCTAATCAAAGTTGATAGGCGAAGTTGATTGGCGCTTAAGCAGCGATACCAATGACACCTATTGGAAGAGCCGACAAGTTAACGCATGCCAACCTTTATCTATGGACTGAGAGGCACTTACCACAGGCAGGACGAGGACCAGCGTTACCAGTCTTCTTGGACTCCTCGTTGCCGCCCTTGCCAAGGTCGTCGGTACCGGCGTGAACGACCAGGGTCCGCTAACATTTGTTGTCAGCTCACTGTCAAATCCATGCATCACCGTCCACAAAAACTTACGCCCAGAACGCTCTCAGCACCAATCAGCTTAATAAGCTTATCCTGCTTGGAGCCGACGGCGTTACCCTCGGCATCGGTCTCGAAGTTACCAAGGTCACCGACGTGACGCTCGGAGTCCTCGGGAGCTCCATGGGTCTTGCCATAGGGGTTGACTGAACGTCGGTCAGTTCTGGTGTTCGTAGAAACCACTGATAAGAGGACCTACAGTGAGGACCAGCGGAGGTGCAGCCGTTGGTGTTGTCACCGAACTGGTGGACGTGGAAGCCACGCTTGGCATTGGGGTCGTTGCCCTTGATGTTCCAGGAGACGGTGGTGGGAGAGTTCTCGTCGGCCTGCTCGAAGGTGACAGTGCCGGTGATCTTGGAGTCACCACGGACGACAGCAACTGAGAAGGAAGTTAGTCATCCTGCAAAGGTAGGAACGGCACACAAAGTACGAAAAGCTTCCAGAAAACGGCAGAAGCTCGTTTGGTTCGCTCAGCTGCAATGACTGGGGCGTAACTCCATGGATACTGGTTGCTCAGATAAGGTAGAGCCCGTCCACAGCTTCCCAGCTCCCTCTAGCCATGTAGACCTGAGCAAGGCAGCAAACATGGGCAGAGTAAGGAGCGAATGGGAGCATCCATTGTCTATCAAGAGCAGCGAGTACGCTTAATTACCCCAGAGTCAGGATCCAACGATGACGGATGATAGGCCAGGAAGCTGGCGAGGCTGGATCGCAAAGTGCTCAAATGTGCTCACTCAAGGTCCCCGGCCACGGTCGATCGTGGATCCCAACGACAGGAAGAAACCAATGAAAAACACGAAAGGCAATACAAAATAAGCATAAAGTCACCTACCAGCCTTGACCATTTTGACGGTTTGAATCGTGTCTTGTGAAATATGACTTGAACAGAGATTCGAGAGAGTTGAATGGCAGAGATGACGATGGAAAAAGGACGAGGAGAAATCGAGAGGCAAACCTTGGGGACGAGGGGTAATTTCTACTACTAATAATGACCTAGGTTAGGATAGACAGCAGTCCTATTAGCTACTACGTACTAGATACAGGGTGGGCTCATAGGTATCATTCTACTCCGTATTCGATAGGTTTCCAATCGGTCCAATTTTCGTCTGCTTTCCATCGACCCATCCGCCTCGACTGCCCCTCCTCATTGGGGCCCTTGGGAGCTGTTGGCCTCTCAAAAGGCGAAGAACGGGCTACCCCACCTGTGCTGGCGGGGTCGTCGGAATGACGTTTGTTTGTGTATTTATCGTGGACTCAAGAGCATGGATAAGTAGGTAACTCTTCATGTAGTCGACGACTAGACAGCTCAGTTTCGGACCTTTGGGTATGTACTGTATTGTACCGAGTACCCAATATCATTCTTTCAAGTGATCGATTCATAAGCCGTTCGGTCTCGACTGCGGAGACAGAGACCTCCTCAGTTCGAGCTGAGCGAGAGCTGCAGATCCGCGGAAAAGGCTGCCATACTAAACCCGTAATCCCGTAATCATCATTTGTAAGCTAACTAACAAGCTGTGCGACCCAGTATCTAAGTAATGAACTGAAGCTAGATAATTCAAGTATCTCGACTGTGTTTTGTTTGTACGGCATTCGTGACTATGAGCTTCAGATACATCATCTAATAATCTCGGCCCTCCTTTTAAGTGAGGAGGTGGTTCAACCCCAGATGACGTACCTCGGATATTGTACACCAGCTGTTTTCCGACCATGCTTCTTCGGCCTAGTCTTCGAACATGTTCCTTCACTTAAGCCTACGTAGCAACTAAAAAGTACCAGAAGATTGATAAAATATGCCACGCCAATTTCAAATGATGTGGAGAGAATTCATTACATGATCCATTCATATCTACGAGGCCAATTTTTCATGCCGCCAATTTTAACAAAGAAACACATTAGCAAAAAAAGAAAAGAAACAGGATTCAACAGCAAGACAGATCAAGGCAATTTCCCAATCTAAGCCTGGATCTTCTGCTTGAGGAGCTCCTTGAGGGTGACGGCGTCAGCCGCGAACTTGGAGATACCCTCGCGCAGCTTCTCAACAGCCATAGCCTCCTCGTTGAAGTCGAAGCGGAAGGTAGCCTCGTCGTTGATGTAGCTGCGCTTGGGGATGTCGAGGCTGGCGGCATTGGCGGCGTCGAGCTTCTTGGGGACGGAGGCTGTCGAGTTGTACAGCTCCTCGAGCAGGTTGGGCTACACCTCTAGGTTAGTTTTGGTCGCGCGACGATCAAGACGGATAACATACCGAGATGGTCAGGTAGTCACAGCCGGCCAACTCTGTGATCTCACCGGTGTTACGGAAGGAAGCTCCCATGACGATGGTCTTGTAGTTATACTTCTTGTAGTAGTTGAAAATGCTCTGAACGGACTTGACACCGGGATCCTCCTCGGGGCTGTAGTCGCGCTTGTGCGCAGCCTTGTACCAGTCCAGGATACGGCCGACGAAGGGCGAGATGAGGAAAGCACCGGCCTCAGCAGCAGCAATGGCCTGGACAAGGGAGAACATGAGCGTCAGGTTGCAGTTGATGCCGTGCTGAGACTGCAGGATGTGGGCGGCCTTGATACCCTCCCAGGTGGAGGCGATCTTGATAAGGATACGGTCCTTGGAGATGCCTTGTTGCTCGTAGAGCTGCGCGAGTCAGCTATGTCTCGTCATCTGCTTATTCGGTCAGGTCTGGCGTACCTTGATGATGTGAAGGGCCTTGTCGACGGAAGCCTGGGTGTCGAAGGACCAACGAGCATCGACCTCAGTGGAGACCTTGCCGGGGATGATTTCGAGGATCTTCTTGCCGAACTCAACGAGAAGGTTGTCGAGGGTAGCGTCGACCTGCTCATCAAGAGTCTTGCCCTGTCGGGGGGGTCAGTAACAGATCAATATCACGTGGCTATTCAGTGACGGACCTCGCTCTTGCCCTTCTGGACGGCAGCATCGATCAGGCTGGCGTACTCGGGCTTCTTAGAAGCCGCCAGGATCAAGGAGGGGTTGGTAGTAGCATCCTGAGGCTTGTACTTGCCAATGGCTGCAGAGTAGTCAATATCCGAATCGAGGCTGAACAATATTAACGGGACGAAGGAAACATACTGGCAAAGTCACCTGGAGAGATGCGCTATTAGTTATGTTTTTGCAGCCATATATCCGCAATGATAGAAAGAACTCACCAGAGTCGCAGACAACAACCTGTATAGACGGTAGGCCTAGTGATTAGCGATCCCATCCTGATGTGGCGCAAAAAGGCCACAAAATAATTGACTTTGGACTTACGGTGCCAGTGGCCTTGAGCTGTTCGAGAGCGGAAGTCATTGTGATGTGATGTGAGGAAGACAGACAAGCTAATCAAACACAGGATAGATTGAATCTGTATGTGAAAGCGTTAGAGATGATAGATGGAGAGAATGATATGAATTCGTTTAAGAAGGAAAGAGGATCGAAGACGGAAGACGTGGCGAAAGGAGAATTGAAGTACTTACTAACTCGTAGGAGGGGGGGTAGATTGGCGGGCGAGAGACTTCCGCTGGTAAGGAGCGATGAATCTATGGAAATGGAGCATTGGATAATGGTGGGATGGTGGGGTTATGACGGTATGCCCATGGATGACATGATTCTTCACATATAACCGGTCGGCTTCCATCATAACCGTCCCTACTTCTTTAGATACCACATATTTTTCCTCCCTCTCTTCAACACAGGCGAATTAGCCGATCTACAAGCGCTCTCTTCCATCCGTTGTCATCAAATTATCCTACTCTCACCGTTGTCTTCCCTTCTCGATCCAGGTGTTTTCTCGGTGCAGAGTACTCCGATGTCCGGGTAGCACGGTCGCTCCACTCATTGCTCCCAACTGGGCCATGCTCCAATAATAGTCTAGGTGGTGAGGTGCCCTTTTCCTTCACCGAAGTTAATGGCAAACTAAATCACGGTTAAACAACTTTTGTTTTCCCTCTCATAAACAAAATAGCCGCCGCATGCCTCCCGTCTATCTATACGTGCTTTTGATACTATATACATACGGTACAGTCATCCCTCCTCGATGTAGGCCAATCCGGTCAAGGCGATTTGCACCTCGAGAGTAGATGACAGCGAACGACAAGATCGCAGTCGCAAGCAATTATGTAGACTACCTCTTTACTCTTGGCGAAGGTATTCAACGGCGTTGGACACAATTCCACTCGTACTGGTTCGGAGATAAGCATACTGTGTCATAGCATAGAGACTGATGAACAACTTACCACTCTTCCAGCCTCATCACCTGTGTACACCACGTGAGGAAGGGTCAGAATGCAGCTGATTCCCGCGGAGATATTGGCTCCATTATCTCGATTGTTGTCAATGTGATGGAGTTGCCGAATCAATTCCAACTCGAAACGTCCGTCCCGAATGATCTTGTTCCATATCTTGAGGTTGCACGTTAGCCTTCAACCCGAAGGGAGGGAAAGGACCGCTTTCGAAAAGAGTCAGGGCATCTCACATTGACCACCCCCTTTCTATGACCGGTGAAGATGAGCTCGCGTTCTTGCCACTCATTATCCACGCCTTCGTAGAACACGCAGGACATGACACGATCGTCAATCGATTCACACACGTCTTGGTCGAGCAGCAGCGCTCCGTTCAGTGTATAGATACTGATGCGGTTTCCACGGCAAACCATGATCTCTCCCGTTACATCATTTATCCGGGCACACTGGGCTGAGGTCAACCTTTGTCGAAAACAGCAGGATTGCTTTATTAAATCGGCGGGCATCACTTACGTCAACTGGGCCGCTAGCTGGGAGCTCTCGAACAAAGGTATGCTGATTGAGATCCCAGAGCATGATCTGGCCATCTGTGGAGGCGGAAAGCAGGGTGCTGAACGAGCGTGAGACGGTGAGAACATTGGCGGGAGTACGATGTCCAAAAAGTGATCCTGCGGGCTGCAAGTCTACCGATTTGGCAGTTGAGTTATATGTCCATATCGATACAACACAATCTGTGCCCGAGGTGACCAATGTCCGAGAGTCTGCGAAAATTGTACAGGACAATTGCCCAATATGCAAATGCTCGAAATGACCAAGAATCTGTGCTTGTTAGTATACACCTGAGACAGCCTATGCGAGTAGCATGCGTATAGTTACCTTCCGGCTGTCCGCAGAGTAGAACCGAACGCTCCCATCAAAAAATCCCCATTCCATATATTTGTCGTAGTTGGGAGGGATATTCACTCTGAGCGGAGCGCCACAAAGCAAGCGGTCATGCTTCATCGATAAGGTCGAAACTTGTTCTCCGATATCTTTATCCATCATTAGCGCCCAAAGCCAGATCCGCAACAGACCAGGAACCTTACCTAGCAGGGAGAGGGGAAGCTGTGTAAGCGATTCAGCTAGGCGGTCGAGTCGTGGAACTTTATGTCGGATATCTTCTCTCGGAGGGTGAGGTCGAGTGAAAATTTGGTGCGGCGTCTGGCCAAAGTTGTGTATGATGCCAATTGTGGCCAGCCGTTCCACAGGGTCATCGATGTTATCAATATCTTTCGCCCCTTGATACGAAAGATGATGGAAGACGTTGACCGCCTCAATTGCGGCCTCTCCTTTCTGCTTACAGCCAAAAACAAGATCTATCCAATGATGCAAATTCTCAGTTACATAAGGACTTTCCAGCGCTTCGCGATGCTTTGCGATGAAGATCTTCGGGTCGCCCTTAGCCCACGGCGGCAATTCCACCGAATCAATAGCTGTTGTCATGTTCTGAAGAAGACCGAAGTCGTACTTGTTGGAGTTGACGAGAAATTCTGGAAGATAAAAGAACTCGGGGGTCAATTCTCTGACATCAGACATGTTGCCACGGGAGGCCGATTCCCACGCTTTTCCAATGGAATAGAAGAGACGGTCAGCGTGATCAAATGTTCCACCCTGAAGGAGGAGATATGATTTTACGAAAGGCTGCAGGCGAATGAGATACGAGCAGACAATCATCGCCGACGAATAGTGCGTTCCATAATGGAATGGCGGAGCGTCCCCGTCGCCCATTTCTGCAAAAGCCTTGTACCGCTCCCTGAATTCGGCCTCCCGCTCTAGTGTCTGGCATCCCATAGGTTTTGACAGGTCACGAAAAGCTTTGGGGTCTGTCAAGTCCAATTCCTCGCTAGTGTAATCTGCCAGCACCCACGGGAAAACTGGGTACTGTGTCAGATCGTTAAACGTCCTTCCGGCGAGCGTGTTGATCAGCATGAGATAATGGAAGTTGGATATTTCGCCCTTGATCCATTTCCGTGTGGCTGGGTGCACAGGCGAATGACCGAAGACACTGGCAAACTTGGAACCGAGGGACTGCGGCGCATCCTCCTGGCTTCGAAGGGTTTCAAATCTCCACACGTCTTCCGGCCGCGAGTGGCCAGCACTACCGGTCACTTGCGGAGCCTTGCTCGCGAGCTGGCTGCATAAATTATCTCGGGCTCGAGAAGAGATCAACGTCAGCAGGTAGCTGGTACCGTCGGTGAAGAAAACCTCGAGAGCGACATCACGGAAAAGGAATCGTCTTTTGGAAACGCTGACCAAATCGGACCATTTCCAGCTTCTGGTCTCATGTTCCTGTGTCCTACGCTCAAAGGATTCTCTGCCGGCAATCATGCGAACGTAGGGATCACGCTCATCCGGGGGTGCTTGCCAGACGTTCACTATCTCACCATCGGACCTCTGAAAGAAATTATCCAAGATATAGATGTGATCTTTGCCAAGAATCAACAGGCCCTCGCATGCTTCCAAGCCAATAATTCGAGACATATTGCATACATTTTCGACCTGATCGCCCCGATGGAGACTTCGCATAACCTTTCTGTTTTTATCTTCATAGTCTTCGAGATCAGCTTTAGGGTCATCAATCATCTCGAAGCTCTCTTCCAGGACACTTCTACTGTCCGAGTGGGCATCCTGTTGATTGTCATCCATATTCTCTGCGGCCAAGACCGTAGGTGTCAAGCCTGTTGTATTACCGTTGGGTGATGATTGCACCTCGGTGTCGATTTTGATAGCTGGGGGTTCCGATGCTTTCCGTTTCGGTTGATAATCTTGACGTTCTCCCGACTCATCTGGAACCATGCGAAGTCGCATACGGCTTCGTCCTTCAGTCTGGTCTAGGCGCCATTTCCTATCCTTGTCTTCTGCAAGCACTCCTCCAAACCGCTTTAGATCCATGGTCATGTGAGAGAATGCGGTCCACATGAATATGGAGTTATCCTGCTGATCCTGCAGCGCTCGTTGATATTTCAGAAACTCAGACGCCGATATGTTTGAGACCCAATGGGGAAAGGTTGTCTCGTGTTTACGTGTCACTTCTTCACTGAGTCTTTCTAATTGATTCCAGTGTCGTACTTTCTCCTGGCGCTTGGAGGCTCTTGCACGGGTTGAAGAGTCAATGTTGGAACTCTCTTCTTGGACGAAAGTCTCCCATGACCTACACAGCAACCCGAGAAACATTGCATTGAGATCGTCTTGATGACCATCGACCCACTGTAGGAAAGCTTTGTCCTCCATACCTACAAGGGCTTCAAATCCATCAGAGAGCCGTTTCTGCAAGGGAATGGCCGCTTGACTCAAAATAGCAGACATCTCAGCGGGCTTTTGCACGAGAATGACTCTCCACAAGCCCGCTGCAGCAAGGCGAACGTCCCGATCTTGGCTGATCAGTTTTGTGTAGAGGAGGTAGCACAATAGCCGCAGATAATCTGATTGAACCTCCCCTTCGGAAAGCAGGACCACTTGCCAATAGCTCAAACGATCCAAGAACTCACAGGCCTCTCTGTTATCCACTTCTGATAATTTGAGCAGAACCACGCGAAACAAAGTGGACCGTATGGTTGTGACCGCTTGGCTACAGAGCCTTACACTCTTCAGACTTGAAACATTCGACTGCTGGAGATATTCCAGGATTGCGCCCGCAAATTCGAGAGCGTGAGTTGCGCCGTCAATGAACCAGCCCTCATATACTGCTTCTCCAATATGGGTAGCAAAACGTCCCATGTTAGAAAGCGCTCGCGGCTCCAGAAGAACTTGCGGTCTAGAGATTGTAACATTTCGCAATCTGGAGAGGAGGCTCCGCAATATCCAGGAGTTGAAATACGCTTGTTGCTCCAGAGTGCTCGTCGGCGTCTTGAGGTATAAACCAAGTCCAGCAAAATCCTTTCGCTCCAGCAATTGATCGCAGAACACAGATAGAACCAGATTTAGAATTGCTTGCACAAGAGGATGGTCTGTAGCTGTCATGTCAGGGGGAGACCCGAGCGGTATGAAAGCTTTGTGTATACGTGCAAAGGAAGGTGAGAACTTGGTTCTGTCTGATGAGACGAGGATGAAAGATGATCCGCGTCGCAATGGACCAGCTTGTCTTTCACGACTGCTAGACCCTTCAACTGTTGTGGTGTGCAATCCTGCTGTTCCACTTGAACGCGGTCGAACAGGTAAAGTATGATCATGAGAATTGGTTTTAGCAGCACGGGACTTGAGTTCAAAATCTGTGCTTGAAATGTCCGAACCAACGACAGCCGGAAATGTCACATATAGCAACCACTGGACGTAATCTGACTGTGCAGCAAAGTCCCTGAAGTCGGCAGATTTCTGATGTAACTCAGCAAATAACCCAACAACGGCGTCCAAGAGAGAAATTTGCTTTGTCAGTTCAGTCACCCGTGTAGTCAATGACGCGGGAGGGGATTCAAGCCGAACAGGAGACTCTTGCAGAGACTCGGTGCCGGGAACACCAGAAGAAGATAAGTCATCAGCTGGTATTACACTTTGTAATCCCAATTGCATCATTTCCATGAGTACGGGGAGGATTTCAGGAAAAGCAACTCGGGGCTGGCCATTTGACGATAGGATCTCTATCAACCCTGGTTGATTGAACGGCTGATCCAGCCTCATATCGCCGACATCGAGACCAAAGAGGATGCTGAGACAAATACACCATATGGCGGGTACCTTCCACCAGCTTCTCAGACGATGTCGCATGATAATATAGCCTCCAGTTTTCTCGGAGAACTTCTTACTGTAGACATCACCGTGGCTGACTATCAAACGAGCCAAGATCTTGGTCGCGAGGGCGACGATTTCAGGTTCATCCTCACAAATGAGATATAGAAGCCACTAGAGCGGGAAAATGTCAGGACTGCCAATAAAACACAACGTGGGAAGACTTTTCTCATACCTTGTTCGTCACAGAACGCGCAAACTTTTTGAGCGGTGTAAGATCATGAGAATCGCAGAGGAGAGAAGAGTACATTCGTAGCATCTCAACTGCTATCTTTGTGCTTGATACGTAGTCCCCTCGCTCCGCCGATGCTGCAATCTGTGGAGAACCGGCGGTGAACCGCAAACTCTTCTTTTTCTGGAGTCTGCTCGGTTCTCTGGTCTTATGAATAGCATAAGTGATGAAGAGAGCCAAGGAACGGAAGAGATCTGCAGAAAGACAGCTTTCCATGAGAGACCGAAAAGCAGAAACTAGAAGACTTAGGGACTCAGAGGTGAACTCGTCACCCTTGAGCGCCTCTAGTAACCTCTTGTTGACGCCTATACAAATTGTCAGCAAGAAAAGAGGTGTAGAAGGCGCAAAGGAAACGGTATGAACATACGCATGCGAGAAAGACGTTTTGCATTGAACCGGCGATAGTTACTTTCGCCAGCGAATGTGGAGAATTGAGAGTAGTATAAACCCAGTTGAGCGGAACCCCCTAGCCTCCAGATGTCGAGATCCACAAGCAAGACCCTGTAGGCCAGTGGATTTGTAATTATCGATCGGTTTGGGTGCTCGAAATCATATCCAACGAATTTGAGAGTCAGTCGAAGAAGGTCAAGACCCAAGGCATACCGTTCCTCGAGATTGGAGCAGATGCTAGAAGCCCTACTTGTCGCTGAACTATTTCCCAGCCCAAATTTATCTCGAAGTATAGCTGCAAGAATCCCGTACCCGTTTTCCCTTTCCATCGCTTCACTATTTCGCCAATTGTCCTGTACAGCTTCGTACAACGCTTCCACCGCAAGAGTCAAGCATTTCGCAGTTTTTGCAGCATGCACCAGACTCAAGTGGACCGCCGCACACCCTCCGATGCGCCAACTGACGTCGTCAAGTGAATGAGGGACTGAAACAACTGGATCCCCTGTCAAAACACCCATACCATGGGCCTGCGTCAAAGCGTCGTTCAACGAGGGAATGGCGCCATTGGCAGCTACTGCATTGCCGCCCGCCTTCGTCAACAGATGCAAATTCTTGACGGCTTTCCTGGAAAGGCTCTTGATGAGCTGAGACTCATCAATGTTGTTATTATCGTCATCATCTAACACGGACATGGGTGAGATGTTAATCAAGATCGACCCCTCACGGATCAGAACGCTTGCTTTTCGCCGAATCGCAGTGACGATATCTGACATTTCCTCCTTGCCAGGGTGCAGGTGCTCGTTTCGCAGGTTAAGCGTCGCGGAGGCCTTATAAGTTTGAAAAGAGCCCAGGCAATCTTGGAAATTGCCAAAATATCGAGGGCCCAGATTGTAAAAGACAGCAACCATATCATCACTGTGGGCTTCCTCAAAGAGGACTGCATTCGCCAGGGACCAGCGTGATACGGAGACAGCCTTTCCAAGTTTCATCGCCAAATCTTGAGGGGTGCCAAAGAATGCCTGCACACGTGGCAATCGATTAGGAGTATTAGATACGGGCACACACGGGTAGTCAATCCTTAACTGCTCGACAAATTCACCGTCAATGAACAAAGAAGCCCGGGAGTGCGATGGTGGCCTAGGCTTTTTATGGACCACACATATGTGATACCAACGATTCGGTTCGAAAGCCATCGACTTGAATCGAACACTAGGGCGAGTTCCTCTGATTGAAGTTTGTAAAATAAAGTTGCGAGTGTCTCTCTCGAGATACGCCAGTAAAAAACATGATTGACTCGCGTCAAAGGCGCCAAATATTGTAGTGTGTGTACTCGGATCGAACCTATCAAATCGGGCCCACACTGCAATAGTGTAACCCGAGGAAGTAACGGGAGGAAATGGTCGACCTAGGGTCGAAAACTCCAAGGAGGAATACCCGTGGAGTGACATGTCGAACTGTATCAAGGGTGGTTCTTTGGAACACTTTAGAACATCGACGAGGAATCGCAGCATCCTTGCACAACCATGGGCTTGCCGATACAAGGTAGCCACATCCTCCAGACTAGTCAATCCTTGAGCACAGAGAAGTTGAGCCAGGTCCTGGTAAATTGATCTCTCTGATTCTAGGCGGTCACTTCCGAACAGAATAGGCAGTATTGAACTTAATATCCCAGTGGCGTGTAGCGCTGTCAGATTTCTTTGAGACTGATAAGCCAACTGACACAAGCAGGCGGGCAAAACTATCCTCTGAACTCTGTAGTCGGAAGGAGAAGACCCCGATTGCTTCAACCACGCTTTCAGAAACGGTCCCAAAAGTTCCGGCACCTCGACGGTCTCCGAGCTCCCCATGCGTCGATCAACTTCCGCCTTAACATCCTGCTGAACCAATTCCTCGACTGATTGAAACTTCGCGTTGAGTGTGGTGAAGATATCAGCAACCGCTTCCTGGCAGAGAGCCGCAGCCAGGATGCCACCATAAAATTGTTCCGTATCACCCTGAGCGCTGTTAAATTTCGGGGCTATTATGTCCAGTGCTTCCTGCAGAGCTGCTGTACCTCCGCCGGATATCCGTCTCGTAAAGTAACGTCTGTTCCCGAAATTCCCTTTCAGGCTCTCAGCCAGGACGGCTAGAGCATCTTTGTAGATGGTCAAGAGAGATCTTCTCTCTTCTGCTGCTAACTCTGTCGGCTCGTACAGATGCGAGAGCTTCTTCACGAGCTGTAGTAACGTCTCGAAGCCATCAAGATGTCGGAAGGCCTCCTGGGCTTCTCTTGGACGATCATTATCAAGGAAGGTATGACGCAGACGAAGCAAAGATTCAGTCGCGGTATGAAATTGCTGCGAGGCAAACGTCTGCTTGTCGCAATTACCGCAGGTAGCTTTGAGCTCTTGGATAAGTGGCGCTAATTCGGTAGCCGCAGCTGATCGCTCTGTCGACGAGGAAGTGGAGGGAGGAAGGTTGGAAGTAGGCTTGCTCATCTCGCCGCTTAAGCTTTACCCTCGACTATCGACCTGATGGCCAACGACCATCAGACACCATGAACCTGCTCTTGGCGTTATGATGAAAGCGGTCTGCATTGGTATGTTTACTGCTACCAAGTCGTTCTGGAGTAATCAAATGAGGACCTGCTGGTCAGCAGACGAGTGACCGTGCGATAATGATGACTGAAACCTAACGAGGGGTAGACAGCTCCTGTTAGATTACCAATTCAGGGAATTTTTCAGCTTCGAATACAGACTAGACTTACACACTATCGAATTCAATCCTTGGCTCGATTCCGGATGACACTCAAAAGCATCCCTTCTCTCCTCACGACCGCGGGGAAACACACCAAGCCGAAATGTGTGGCTAAGTGTCCAATCTTCCTTCCTCGAGCGGAGACTATCAGGTGACGAAAGTGGCCATTCCTGTGTGATAGCTATTATTGGACAGCCTGTCGATATCGATAAGCATGGAGTCCTTATCATTGCTGCTTCTCGGTGGTTCAGGTCCACGGTATTAGGTCATGTAAGATGCGGGTATCACTCCCGTACGCATGGCAGGCACCTGGCAACATTACTCAGGTCGATCAACCTGATTTCCTGGCTATTTTAGTTGTCAGGCGAGCACTCGAAGGGAGCACGCGGCTCATGGATATATTGTTCTTCTGAAACTACGATCCGCAAGAACTCTGGGCTTTGTGTGGCTAAGTACGGAGTATATGCTACAGGTACCTGCTGTGTATAGTCCCTAAGCTCAGGTACCTATTTAGTTATAAGGAACACTCAGTTAAGGCTACAAAAGTTGTTATGAGGCGTGTAAAATTACATTTCTTGTTCAGCGGCATCTCCGGCTGATGAGCTTGTCAGCTTATCGTCATTGAGTCACTCTTAATACCTGCCTTGCACATGAGGACTGATAGGTTAAGACGCAAGTACCCAGTACCTAGGTAGCCCTCTGCTCCACCCAGCTACGCCTCACTCCCCGTCCCTAAGGTACCAGACAGGCTACAGGCAACAGCAAGTAATGCAGACCCAACTTTACGCTGGTACAAATACAGGGCAATTCGTAATCAGTGCTCTTATCTTTCCAGGTTGTGGGGAATTTTACGTACCATGATAGAAGGATTTACCATGTCATGGTGCGGATGATTAATACCATTACCATTTCGTTACCTACCGCCCATCCGCCATACCCCAGGTCTTACCCGCCGCGCTAAACTGGGCTGATCGACAGCCAGTCAGGCTGCGTGCTCCTGGTCATCTGCCGTAAGTTACGGTATCCCGGGTTGCATCATCCTCTGCTGCCCTTGCCTGCTGAGGAGTCCATTAGTAGCAGTTCTCCTCTTCTTCTACTCCAACCCCCCCCATCGTCGTCTTCATCCTTCATCTCTCCTTCATCCAACTTCAACCACCTATTCCATCTTTCATCTTATTATTCCATCTGTTTCGTGACTTTTTGTCCTAGTCGTCCATCATGAAAGGCTATCTCAGCCTTTCTATACTCCCGTTGCTCGTTGCGGCGTCCCCTGTCGTTGTTGACTCCATCCACAATGGAGCCGCCCCCATTCTCTCGTCCATGAACGCCAAGGAGGTTCCAGACTCCTACATTGTTGTTTTCAAGAAGCACGTCAATGCTGAGTCTGCGGCTGCTCATCACTCTTGGGTGCAGGACATCCACAGTTCTCAGAACGAGCGGGTCGAGTTGAGGAAACGCTCCCTCTTCGGGTTCGGCGAGGAGGCCTACCTCGGTCTGAAGAACACCTTCGACATCGCCGGCTCAGTTGTGGGCTACTCAGGGCACTTCCACGAAGATGTTATTGAGCAAGTTCGCAAACACCCTGATGTAAGTGGCCTAATAGAACCCTTACGTAGTCACTGAATGAAGCCATAGCTAATCGGACTCTTTCCAGGTTGATTATATCGAGAAGGACTCCGAGGTTCACACTATGGAGGATCCCACTGTCGAAAAGAGCGCACCTTGGGGTCTTGCCCGTATCTCTCATCGTGACAGCCTCTCCTTTGGTACATTCAACAAGTACCTATATGCATCGGAGGGCGGTGAGGGCGTTGACGCCTACACCATTGACACCGGCATCAACGTCGACCATGTTGATTTCGAAGGTCGTGCCAAGTGGGGCAAGACCATTCCTACCGATGATGAGGACGCTGATGGCAATGGTC
Source organism: Aspergillus lentulus (assembly GCF_010724455.1). Next base: position 127,041 of record NW_022983920.1, on the reverse strand, counting down.
ACGGAACGCACTGCTCTGGAACTATTGCCGGTCGGAAGTATGGTGTCGCTAAGAAGGCCAACCTCTACGCCGTCAAGGTCCTCAGATCAAGTGGCTCTGGTACAATGTCCGATGTCGTGGCTGGCGTCGAGTGGGCTGTCAAGTCTCACCTGAAGAAGGCCAAGGATGCCAAGGACGGTAAGATCAAGGGATTCAAGGGCAGTGTTGCCAACATGAGTCTTGGTGGTGGCAAATCCAGGACGCTTGAAGCTGCTGTCAATGCTGGTGTTGAAGCTGGTCTTCACTTTGCTGTTGCTGCCGGTAATGACAATGCCGATGCCTGCAACTACTCCCCAGCGGCTGCCGAGAATCCCATTACTGTTGGTGCCTCAACGCTCCAGGATGAGCGTGCCTACTTCTCCAACTATGGAAAGTGCACTGATATCTTCGCTCCTGGCCTCAACATCCTCTCCACCTGGATTGGTTCTAAGCACGCTGTCAACACTATCTCTGGCACTTCGATGGCGTCTCCCCACATTGCCGGTCTGTTGGCTTACTTTGTGTCTCTGCAGCCTTCTAAGGACTCCGCCTTTGCTGTGGATGAGCTCACTCCTAAGAAGCTCAAGAAGGATATCATCGCCATTGCTACGCAGGGTGCCCTCACGGACATCCCGTCTGACACTCCCAACGTAAGTTTCCAGTTCTATGATTCGACACTACTTGTGTGAAAAGAAAGAGCTAACGGCTTCTATAGCTCCTTGCCTGGAACGGCGGTGGGTCTTCCAACTACACCGACATCGTTGCAAATGGCAGCTACAAGGTCACTGCCTCCGTTAAGGATCGCTTCGAGGGTCTCGTTCACAAGGCCGAGAAACTGCTCACCGAGGAGCTTGGTGCCATCTACAGCGAGATTCATGACGCTGCTGTTGCATAGATGTGGAGTCTCATGGTTCAAGGGCATGTATTCATCTTATGGGACTCGGGAACAGGCCGTTGATGAGGGAACACTGGCGCAGGTTTTTGTCTTTTGCTCTGGCTATATGCAGCTGTCGATGCATTGATTGTATCGTTTATTTACTCTCGTTTCTACCGTAGTATACACGTCCACAACCCATACCTTTTGACGTCTGATTTAGAGCATTGTTTGCGCGCTTCATCAGATTGGCAATTTAAGAATGCGCAATTCCACTTAGATTCAGCATCTATTCAATTGTACATGAAACTGTCTCGGCTCTGAAACTCGTTGATCAAATGGTTTGAGATCAGCACTCGCACAAGAATGTGTCACGCGGACATCAGCACTGTTTTATGGTGTTATTCTAGTTTACGCAATTCTCGTACTGAAGTGCGTGATTGATTCTAAATACTCCCCAAGCAAAAATGCGAACCATCTTACCTGAGAGAAATGGTTGCTGGCGCACTGCCCTGCGATATATATTATCCCAGTCCTATGAAACGTGTCCGAATCACTCGCTCCATGAGCCTTGAATGGAAACACTCCAGACAGCTAGTAGCATCTTCTCTACTTGACCTGCAAAGAAACAGTATTCGAAGCCATCATAATAACCGTAGACAGAGCTAACAGGGACCATTTCTGGGACTGCGTCTGACACACATCTGACCCCATACATTCCCTTGGTTACCCGAAACTAAGGTAGTCCTGTACGACATGAAACGTAGCCGCATGAACCGAGAAGGGAACGTACCTCAGCTCATGGCAGACGTTTCTCTTGCATGTGATTTCTGTGAGTCTTGGGAGGTTATTGTGTCAAAGTCGCAGTTTACAAGCCAACGTATTGGGCTCGGGTGGTATGACCTGTGGAAAATGGAAAGGGAGAAGCACGGGATTGATGGATCAAAGGTATCTGGATGGATAGTGGGCTTTGGGGAGTTGGACCATGTGTTTCGTGACCTGGTACCTTGGGCTTGAGTGGGAGTTTTACTAGGATGCTGTATCCGTGCTAGAATGTTTGGGAAAGACTGTACGCTACTTAAAAGAGTCCACAACAGTTTTGGGGTCTTGTCATAAGGTAGAAATAGATAAAAATCGTAGTGGAATGTGTCTTGGAAAGTTCCCTGTATCCGTAGATTAGATACAATGCAGCAAGAATACATCAGGAAATGAACCAAAGACGGCAGTAGTGATAGTGTTGGTACAACTGTGTGATAAAGGCAAAGATACCCACCTGTAATGGATAAATTCGTGGTAGATATTGCCGTTAATTCAATGAAAAAAGCCTGTAGCTCGCCGATACGCCTGCGCTATGCATAGAAAGCCGATAAGATCTTCGCCACAGAAATGAGATCCGCAGAAGGATCAAGATCAAGAAGCACAGTCCTACTCTAAAATCGTGGAAGCAGCGACAAATGACCTTCAATCCTGGTCATCTTCCTCATCGTCACTGCCGGTATCCTGGTCGTCAAGATCTAAGTCCTCGTCCGAGTCACTTCCCCCAAACACATCGCTGTCGACTTCACTGTCGGCCCAGAAGTCTGCATCGTCGGTCTTCTCTGTTGGTCTGTTCATCGAGGACTCATGAGTGGGCATGACAAACCCTTCTGGAATGTCCTTCTTCGATTGCTCAACATCCTTCCTCACCAGCGCCTTGTAAGATTCGAAGTCCTTTCGTAGCATAACACCGGCATCAACATTGGCGGGCGACGACACTTCGCCATCATCTAGGAGTGATAGGATCGAGATAAGGACAGACTCGACACGTTGAGCGGGCGACCAGCGTTCCGAAGCCAGCTCGCCTGACATCTCGTCCTCACCGGGCGCGTGTAGGATAGATATGCAGAGTTTGCCGTCTGGGTAGATGTTGGGGTGGTAAAGGGGACGCAGAAACCGAAACTCTACATGAGGAGTAATGAGGGTCAGTGCTGACCGAGATGAAGACAAGGAACACAGGAGGGGCTCACCAGGCGGGGAGTATGGGTAGTTCTTGGAGAACTTCATGGACGCCTTGAAGTAACCGCCGTAGTACAGAGAGTCCGGGTTCAGTACGATAAGGCCGACATTCCAGTTGAAGATATCTTCGTCATTGAGCTGCCAGGTTTATGTTAGACTGGACGTCATTATCTGCAAGGATACAGGCGGCAGTGGATCAAGTATTCCCCAAGGTTCGTGATCTCCAAAGCCTGACTCCGTAACCTGAACATATCCATATAATAGAGTAGGCGTACCTCGATGTTTACCCAATCCTCCTTAGCCAACGCCTTGTATTCGTTCATCAAAATACGCTCCGCCATGGCGGCGACAAAGAGTAGAAGCGGCTCGCGAGGTTCGATTGGAGGGACGCAGGTGTCCTTGTCAAGGAGGGTGGTTGCAAAGCAGGTAAGCCGAAAAGAGACGGCAGAGTAAGCTGGCTGGCTAGCACCTTGTCAGAGGTGAACAACAAAGCAACTACTAGTGAATGACACAAAAGAACGGAAGAGGGAATGCATGGGCAGCAGGATGGTCGCCTGAACGATTAAAGGCTGCCTTAGGTTTTGGCCATGGCTTTCCTTTTTGGGTTACGGTGCCGCTGTGGCAATCCATGACGGAAGAACCCGGGGTGGCGCTACACCAGAATAGGAAAAATTAATGCATGCAAAAGACAATCGGTACCTCTGTACCTAGGTCCACAAGAGTGTGCAGGCATGTAGCCATGTCTATCTAGAGAGGTAGGCGGCAAATTAACAGAAGGCTTTACAGCATCAATCAGAATTTTATCTTCATTTTTATGACGTCTTGACATTGCAGTTGTATCTTATACATCGACTTGGACATCAGAGCAGTCCCTCGATATCTCTTTGGGTGGATTCATTACGGCGTCGTATCTCACGCTATCATACTACCTCAAATTTGAGAATCAGATCGTCCCAGTGTCAGAATGGGAATGAGAAAAAGCTCTCCAAGTGGGTTGAATGTTCTGTCAAAGAAAGCGCGAAGTTAAGAGACTGCTCCTTCGTCTTAGGACATGACAATAAGGGGGGTAGTGTTGGTGGATCTGAGATCAGGCCAATAAGACAAGTATCTTGTCACATCGCATTTGTTTATCTCATTCTGTTGTTGGATGGGATCATGGAGCACAGGCTCCTTCAGTGAGTCATGCCGACTCATGTGGCACGCTCCCAAGTCTGAGACAAATCCTGGCTAGCGCGCGACTATCATTGACAATAACACCCTCCGTCGGAATCCTAATTGATGACACGAGTCGGATAAGATGGAGATACCAGCTCTCGTCTTGGTTGATCTGCAGCTGCTTGTAATTGGAAATGTGTAAGTTTCTCCGGGGTATATCGGTGTCGGTGTGATGAGGGAGCGAAGAACCTGCAGGAAGCAGCAAGTGATAGTTGAATATTGATGGTTGATCACATGCTCTGGTGCTGACTACTTAAGTACTGATTTTCTGTGCCTAGATCATCATAGAGGACAAGGAGCGAAACAAGCATCACGAGATACTCTTTACCTAGGATTATAATGAAACTGATTCGTATTAAAACCTACCATCGTGCTCTGTCCATGGGAGTGATGATGATAGAGCCTCTGTTTCCTAGGCAGCCCCCGGATAGCGGTGACCCTCCACCCACCTACGATCACACAACTTCCGTGGACAGTGATAGCGAGATCTCCAAGTGTTCTGTGTTTCCAAAAGTCGGAAAAGTCTCACTTGACCTTTAAAGACTGACTCACACACAGACAAGGAATTGCATTTGTAGATAAAATACTAGCACAACAACCGAAGAGCATTGTTGGTGGAGTGCTTTAAGGTCGATCTGGGTTGCGTCGGCCTCTTGCTTCTAGTAGGGAGTTAGCGCCTCTAGTGCTCTAGTCCCAATCTGCTCGCCGCCCCCTTCCCCCCACTCACTGCATTAGTATTAGACTATCACGCTTAGAATACTTCTTAGTAAATACTGTCGAATTCGATTCTTCCAGGTTCCGCTACCACCTTGATTGACCTCTTCGTATTCATTTCCTTTTTTTTTTTTTTTTGGATCTTTTGACCTAAATATCTTTGCTTTTCGTCCGTTTAGAAAGAATCCCCGGCAATGTCAGGCTCGTTCTGCATTTCAATGTCGGAAAGCTGTCAGTAACGCGAGTAGCTTTGGCAAGTTCTTGTTCTTTACGCTTCGACGTCATCCACCGCGGGCTACGTTCCAGCACCTGAATGTGAGGCGGAAGAATCGACGTGGCTCTCGTTCTTACCTCTGCCACTTATATTTCTGCCCCAACATAAAAATGTTGCCAGAATGCCATGGTCCCATCTGGGTCATTGATGACGTTTCCCGTTGCTTTCAGCGCAAGTATGTCTCAAGCGCTCACCTGTTCCTGCAACTTGCAAAGAATTATCTCGGTCTAACGCAATTTGAGTTAATACAGGTATCTGCAACTTATATTTCCATTAGCAGCATGCGGTCTCTCCTTATTGTATATCGTACTCCGCATTGTCCATCGCTACATTGTGAAAAAGAAGGGAGTCGCTTACACGGTCCTCGTGAACGATGAAGCCGAGAATGGAGTATCCAATGCCGGACCAGTTGATGAAGAGGACGGAGAGGAAGGAGAGGAAACCGATCCGATGTTATTCAAGGCGACGCAGCTGGAGCAGACGCGATTGGAGCTCGACCGTCCGCGAGGAGAAATCGCCATCATAGCTTTGGAAATAGTCGCATTAGTGGGCTTAGTGACCACGTTTGTCATCATACTGAACACCAACGCCTGGGGCGACAATGGGACGCTTCCAGCTCTGGGAAAGCTGATTTCATGGGGCTATATACTGTTTTTAGTGCTGGTTCGATTCACTCTTTCAACTTTGAAGCTGCAATCGTCTCCTCGGGTGTGGAACCACACTGCGGCCCTCTATGCTATGCAATGGTTGTTCAACCTCTTTGTGTTTCGATCCGCCGTCATTTACCCCTCGTCGAAACGCGCTTTGACATTGAGCGCCGTCGAGTTTGCACTGTCCACACTGCTCTTCCTCATTGCTGTGACCACACGCAGAGGTAACAAGGCAGTTTTAGTGCAACGTGAAGATGGATTAGAGCCGCCGAGACATCCCATGGCCAGCTTATTGTCACTAGTGACTTTCTCCTGGTTAGATCCACTAATCTGGAAGGGTTACAGACAGCCGCTTGAGCTAGACGACGTCTGGAACTTAACAACATCACAAAAAGCTGCTACAGTTTTGGAGGACTTTCGCCGCAAGCATCCCAAAGGCTCATTAGTCTGGAGGCTCGGGCGCTATTTTTACGGTACGCTCCTGCTCCAGGGTGCGTGGACGATATTTTCCAATCTCTTCACCTATCTGCCTACCCTCCTTCTCAAAGCTATTCTGGAATATGTCGAGGATCCCAGATCAACCACCGCCTACGCAGCCTGGCTGTACGCGATCCTTCTTTTTTGCTCTGGAGCCATCCAAGGTATCGCTGATGGACAGGCGCTTTGGATTGGCCGAAAACTAGGCGTCAAGCTTCGCGCTATCATTATCGGCGAAATCTACGCCAAAGCTCTGCGCCGAAAAGCCGGTTCCTCTCCTGACGCACCAAAGAAGCAGGAAGAACCTCAGAAGGTCGGCAAAAAGAACAGGATCTTTTCGTTTGGCCGCAAGAAGAAGAAGGCCACAGTGGACTCTGAGACTCAAGCTCCAGGAACCGCCAAGGCAGATCCGGCTCAGTTGGCCAATGTCGGGACCATCATCAACCTGATGGCCATTGACTCTTTTAAGGTCAGCGAAGTGGGCGCCTATCTTCACTTTCTCTGGGCTAGCGTTCCGGTCCAAATCATCATTGCTGTCACGCTTCTGTATCGACTCCTTGGTCTCAGCTCATTCGCTGGGATCGTTCTCATGGTCCTTATGCTTCCGGTAAATCTTTTTATTGCCAAAAGCTTCGCTAGGTTGCAGAACCAGATCTTGGCTGGAACGGATGCACGTATCCACGCGACCAACGAGGTCCTTCAAAACATCCGTATTGTTAAATATTTCGCTTGGGAGCAGCGTTTCCAAGATATTATTGACGAGAAGCGCAGAGCGGAGTTGAAATCGCTACGGAAGCGCTACATTCTGTGGTCATTCGCGGCAACGGTTTGGTACGGCACACCAATTCTCATCACCTTCACCTCATTCTTCTTATATACAGTGGTTGAAAAGAAGAAACTGACGCCGTCGGTCGCTTTCCCGGCTTTGTCGATGTTCTCCTTACTCCGCGTGCCCTTGGATCAGCTGGCCGATATGGTTGCTCATGTTCAAGAATCAAAAGTCTCCTTAGACCGTGTCGATACGTATCTCAATGAAGAGGAGACAGAGAAGTACAGCATATTGAGCACAGGCACGGATTCCGAAACGACGCCTAAAATTGCATTGGAGAACGCTACTCTTTCCTGGAGCACTCCCAAGAAAGACAGCCATGGGGACGCCCCTGACAACGGGGAGACCTTCCGTTTGATCAATATGAACGTGTCCTTCCATATTGGTAAACTCAATATCATCGCTGGGCCCACTGGCTCTGGAAAGACATCCTTATTGATGGCACTTCTGGGTGAAATGAAAGTGCTGGAAGGCAGAGTCCATCTACCTGGCGGAACGGCCAATCGAGCTGAATTGCCCGTTGATCCCCAAACTGGACTCATTGAGAGTGTCGCATACTGTGCACAAGAAGCATGGCTTGTCAATGCTACGGTCAAAGAGAACATTGTGTTCGCGTCTCCTTTTGACGAGAGCCGCTACCGGGCCGTTATCAAAGCCTGTGCTCTCGAGCGCGACTTGTCCATTCTCGACGCGGGCGATCAAACCATGGTTGGCGAGAAAGGTATCAGTCTTTCTGGAGGACAGAAGCAGAGAATTTCACTGGCTCGCGCTATGTACAGCAGGGCTCGTCATCTGTTGCTCGATGACTGTCTCAGTGCTGTGGACTCTCACACAGCAAAGCACATTTTCCGAGAGGCTCTCAGAGGTCCACTGATGATGAACCGAACCTGTGTACTTGTAACTCACAACGTCGCTCTGACAGTTCCTCAAGCCGATTTTGTCGTTGCCCTCGACAATGGTAAGATTACCGCTCAAGGTCGCCCGGATGATGTCGCCAGTTCGGGCGTTTTTGGCGAAGACTATTTCAAGTCTCGGCCCACCTCGAGAGCCAGCACCCCTCGTTTATCACGCATGCCATCTGACGGGGGTGACGGACACACGGAGGAACAGCCCTCGACAAACGGGAAGGTGAACGGATCTAGCAAACGGACTACGCAGGATCAGAAAGGGGATAATGTACAGTCGAAGCTGACTGAATCAAAAGCTGTCGGAAGCGTCAAATGGTCGACCATTCAGCTTTACCTCAGATCGATGGGTCCCTGGTACTACTGGATAAGTGCTGCTTTTGTCTTCAGCTTGCAGCAAGTGGGATCCGTCTCGACCAACATCTGGATCAGACAGTGGGCGAATTCCTATCAGGTTGAAGCAAACGACTCAGTTGATGCTGGCACTTACGCTGCTGCGACAACATTCAAATTCCCGTCATTTAATGCTGGGGGCGTTCCGCGCACTTCCAACTCTTACGTTCCCCAGTTCGGTGTACGACGAAGTCCAGCGACCGACGGCGATGTCAACGTCTCCTACTATTTGGGAGTCTACGCACTTCTAGGAATAGGCTACGTCCTAATCTCCCTAGTGAGGGAGGGCGTTCTCTTCTGGGGCTCTCTCAACGCATCTTCCCGGATCCACAGGCGCCTTCTAGATACCGTGATGCATGCCAAGTTCAAGTTCTTCGATTCAACCCCCCTGGGTCAGTTGATGAACCGGTTCTCCAAGGATATAGAAGCTGTTGACCAAGAAGTCGCCCCTGTCGCTATTGGTATGATTCATTGCTTGGCATCCGTCATCATGATAGTGATATTGATCTCTGTCATAACTCCTGGTTTCCTGATCGCGGCGATCTTCATATCTATGATTTATTTCGCTCTAGGGGCTGTTTATCTCAACGCGTCTCGTGATATGAAGAGACTGGAGTCGGTACAGCGGAGTCCTCTTTACCAGCAGTTCGGCGAGACCTTGAACGGCATCGTCACCATTCGTGCATATGGTGATGGTCCGCGGTTCATAGTCGACAATCACCGACGCATCAATGCCTACAACCGGCCCCACATATATCTCTGGGCTGCAAATCGCTGGCTGGCATTCCGTGTGGACATCACTGGCGCCTTAGTTTCGTTCTTCACAGCCACTTTCGTTCTGATCAATATCGGGAAGATTGACGCTGGTGCTGCTGGCCTGTCGCTCACGTATGCAGTTACTTTCACCGAGAACGTTCTGTGGCTGGTTCGCCTGTACTCGGAGGTTCAGCAGAGCATGAACTCGGTTGAACGAGTGAAAGAGTACCTTGACGTTGAGCAAGAAGCCAAGGCAGTGATTGTCGACTCGAGGCCCCCCGCCGACTGGCCCACTGGAGGCGCCGTCGAATTTAGCAATTACACTACCCGGTATCGGGCTGATCTTGATCCTGTCCTTCGAAGTGTGTCGTTTGCAGTCAAGCCCGGCGAAAAGGTCGGTATCGTTGGCCGCACAGGTGCCGGAAAAAGCTCCCTCGCGCTTGCGCTTTTCCGGGGACTTGAGGCAGAGCAGGGTCAGATTCTCATCGATGGACTAGACATCGGCACTATTGGACTCCGCGACTTGCGGGAGGCAATTACGATTGTGCCCCAGGATCCAACTCTTTTCACAGGGACTATTCGAAGCAACCTTGATCCGTTCCACCTATTCAGCGATGAACAGATCTTCACAGCCCTTCGTCGTGTCCACCTCATCGGGTCTGGAACGTCAGGAGCGGCAACTCCTATTACGGCCAGCGCCGGGTCAGTCGCCGAACCGCACCTCTTATCGACCCATGGAGCCGACGTAGATGGCGCCGCTGTTCAAGACAATAAGAATATCTTCCGCAACCTGGAGTCTCCAGTCTCCGAATCAGGTTCGAATCTGTCTCAAGGCCAGAGGCAGCTTCTGTGCCTTGCGCGCGCCCTTTTGAAGAACCCCAAGGTTCTGATGATGGATGAGGCGACCGCATCTATTGACTACAACACTGATTCCAAGATCCAAGAAACGTTGCGGGAATTGCGAGAGAGCACCATTATCACAATTGCACACCGCCTGCAAACCATCATTGACTATGATAAAGTCTTAGTGCTTGATCATGGCCGAGTCATTGAGTACGATCATCCCTGGACGCTGATCAACAAGCAAGATGGGCTGTTCCGTAGCATGTGCGAGAACAGTGGCAATCTAGAGGTCCTCTTGGACGGCGCGAGAAAGGCATGGGAAAACAAGCGCCTTGTTGATGACTCATAGAGCTCTATACATACATACTGTGTTAATCATTTCCTTGCACTTCATCGTTTGGGGCCTTTTACAGCTATAGGGACCAAAAGCTGCGTATATTTCTTTTTTGGGAGGCTATTATTCTTAGCACTGATCAGTATTGACCTTCTAGCACATGTGGCGATTAGAGTGCTTCTCCTTACGTCTCATGTTCATATTCGACTAAACCGCATATCATTATGTTGAGAATGCTGCGATTTTCTTTCGTTCTGAGTAGCGCAGTGTGGATAGTAGTGAAGTTGAATGATGCCTCAGTCATCCATCCGTTCTTCTTTGGGACTAGCGCATGATTGTCCGTGCACTAAAAGAGTAAGAGACGAACATCACCGACGCCATACACCCATCTCTAACGGCTGAAAGTCAAAGAACCGCCTTGCGATCCTCGGCAGCAAATCTAGATGTGAGATGGCAAACGTGAGAAACAATGCTACTGGATCTCAAAAGACGAGGGATGATCCCTTGACTCAGCCTCACCGATGCGGACATGATATCACGGCTCCAAATTCTCGGAGCCGTACGGGAGCCCGCCGTTCATGAGATCATGGTGGCCAAGTGATCGGATATCTCAACAGATGGACGCGTACCCCTCAGGTTCGTACCCTGCAGAAGATCCCGAATCGCAGGGCCTAGGTCGAAGAATTCTTGCCGTTCGATTATTGTTCGGTGTGAGTTGCGACTGGTTCCAATGAAACAGAGTTTCTAGTGACCTGTGTCAATGATGCAACGGAGCCGGAAAGACAACTCTATGGGCATAGATTCCCGCCTGAACAAACTCAATTGTACACGGGAATAGTCCGGATTTCATCATACGGTTGCATTCATGACCGGTTGAACAGTCGTCGTTGTTCATAATGACTGCAAGGACTTGGGCTGTGCTACTGAGGGAGCTTATAAGAGAGTCACTCAGCCGAAGTACGCGTGGCGCAAGCTGTATTCCGTTTCAATCTTGAAGTATATCAACTGCTCCTACGGTCTCGACGCATTACTCAGTCAAACCCCACTTACTTTCTGACGCTCACCATGCATATCCTCCCGACATTGAGCGGCCTGCTGCTGGCGGGCGCGGCCACCACCGCGGCCCTCAACAACAGCTACTGCACCCCCAAGTCTGGCGACGTCCAGGTCGTCCAGTACGCCTGGGCGCTCGAACACATGGTCCAGCAATACTACGCCTCTGTCGCAACCAACCAGACCTTCCTCAACTCGGCGCAGAACAGCTCCACCGCAAACTACGTCTCCAACCTGCAGGGTATCGGCCAGCAGAACCGCCTCGGCGTCCGCGCCGCGCAGCAACTCGGCAAGCGCATCAGCAACTTCACCGCACCAGGCTGCAACTTCACCTTCCCCACCCCAGACAGCGGCGCGGCCTTCCTCAGCACCGCCCAGGCGTTCGAGTCCAACGCCTCCGCTGCCCTCATCGGGCTCGAGGGCTTCACCCAGGCTCCCGAGGTCTCGTTCCTGATCGCCCGTCTGGCCGCCCAGCACGCCGGCCACGCTGCCTACCTTGCCACGACCCAGCAGGCCTCCGTCTTCCAGAGCAACGCTACCTCGCTGGTGCCCGCGTACAGCCCCAGCTATGTGCTCTCCAATGGCACCAGTCCCGGCCAGCTGGGCCGTTACTTCAAGGGATGCGTCTCGGCGCCTCAGCCGCCTTGCGGAAATCTTACCATCGGGCCGTTGATCGCTACCTCGGGTGGCAACTCCTCTTCAACGAGCTCGTCTTCTTCCTCGTCGACCGCCACGTCTAGCTCCGCTTCTGGTACTGCCACTTCTACGGGGTCGAGCAAGAGAAGATTCTGGTAAATATTTAGAAAGGCTGTATGTGGTCTTCGTTCCAAAGCCGCCTGCAAAGGCAAGAAGTAAATCCTCATGGGCCCCGGTACCTAATACGACGGAAGGGATGGTGTTGCTGTAATTAATAAAGTGGGCTACTTTCTTTAGCATGGTGCCCTGTTACTCGATGATTCTAAGGAGGATTAACGCATAATGACAAGGTAGTATATTAAATCGATGATGATATGTACGGATACGCGAGTTCTTCTTCTTATATACACGTATATACACGTCCCTTATCAGAATCACAAAAGAAGCTCACTATGTACCGTGAATAATCTATAGACACTGGATCCGTATGCGCCGATCATCCCTGGTATCCAAAACTGTCGTGGTTCCATCGTTATGCAATTGCTGCTCGGAGTAGTGGCCACATCTGCTTCAAGTCCTTGACAACCTGAAATCTGAGTCATACCGCTTGGTCGGATTTGCACGAGTCCATGACGAATCGCCACTCTGGACTTTTTGACTTCGTGACAAAGCAGTCTCAGTCACAAGAAGTAAGACCTCGGATGTGCCGGATCAGCGTATTTGATACTCTCCGCTTCACTCCGAGGCAGGTCCAGAGTTATCCTTCCTTCCTTTTGTCTGTTGCCACGTCTTCAATCCTGCCTGATCAAGGACAGGTACCTTTCTAGACTTTCGCCCATCACGTTGATGAAGGGCCATTGGGTGTTTCGCCGGAAAAGGCGGGCCCAGAGTTTGATAACTGCATATCCAAGGCTTCGTGGATCCTGACCTGGGGGTGTCTCCCCATCTTCTAGGTCCATTGAAGCATATGCTTCCTCGACTATGCAACGTGTCCAATGCAGGATTCGACTCTCATTTTCTACATTAAAAGTTAGCAAATTAGCAATGGACGAGAGCATCCAAGAGGTCGCCACATACCACTTAGAGTTGTTTGATTTCCTGCCTCTGATAGAGACAGTAGCCATTTGCCCAGGAGGACTGCACACTCTAGACTGGCAATAGAGTGTCGGACGCTCCAGAAGAAGGCCTGGCTCCGCGCAACATAGTCAATTCCCAGGCGTACAGGAATGCTTAATGCGTGCGCAGCATAGATTAGCGCAGGCGTTAGTCGATAGCTTCGTCCCGGCCGCGGTGATCGATGTAGCGCCGCAGCAATGACGTATGGGTCTCGGGTCTCTAACTGGCGGTAGGGCCCTAGATTCAAAGAAAGACGGACATAGGCCAAACCCAAAAGTGAGCTCGACGTGAATGGAATGGGTCCATTTTCATTATGGGGATTGAGACTGGACTCCGGTGCTTGCTGCCAGACAGAAGTCCAGGAACGGAGTGCCCTCCTGTGCAATGGTCAGTTTGCCGCTCGGAGTGATATTTCAATTGGACATATAGCGAGACTCACTCCAATTTATTTAATTCCTCTGTGGGTAATGAGAATGACTGGTCTCCATTGGGGATGGAAAGTTCGCTGACAAGATGAATGCGCTGTAGAAGGCCATGGAGTAGAATGTAGTTGCCTAAAGGCGAAGGAATCGGGTCCAGCATGACAGGCGTTCGCGACTTCTGCAAGAGGAGAGCCAGCGCATCCTGGAAGAACAACTGCTGCGAACCAACCTCCTTTTGTGCGGCCTCCCATTCACTAGCAGTGGTGGCTTTCCATTCCTGAGTGGAACAGGGCAAGCGCAAGTGTACCTCGCTACTTCGGAGCACGGGGTAGATATTGTACGCGATGCTGTGGACATGAACAAAGCAGAACGAGACAAGTCGAGTACGGCGAACGGACTCATCCTCTGCCCACTCATGCCAATGCATAGGCGAATGCCTCGGAGTGACTGTGATGTTTTCAGTCAACCCAAATTCCCGCAAACACCTCACTAGTAAGTGCTGTAAACCAAAGGCTTCCTGCACTAGTTCGGGTCCTTCCCAACTTGCAAATCCCATCAAGACAAGTAGGGTGCGGATGTTTTCTATCTGCCTCCAAGCACTCCATCCGGGAGCATTGCCTAAAGGAAGAGGAATCGAAGAGGGCGCCTGTTGGTGAAACGTCCCCGGAACAGTAGAGAGCGGCATCTGGATGGCATTGCTGTACGACCCTCCAGTGGAGGGCTGCGCCTCTTTGGAGAGCCTGTGCAATAAGATTGCCTTTGAGGCGTAGAAAAGTCTTTCGGCGTTCCGGTGCTCCAGCCGATACTGAGCACCCACAGTTAAGAAGGCTAATATCAACTCTGGCGCGCGTTCATTGATCCGTAGTGTGGGAAGGTGTATGAAAGGTAGGTGAGTATGGAAGCCATCAAAGAACGAGGTTAAGTATCTCGTCAGCGTGTGCCGCGACGGCAAAACAAAGTCAGGAATTAAGTGACGGAACTCCTCTAGAGAGGTTGCGAGCCGCAGTCTTTGTTCTTCGGTCACCTTAAGAGGCGAATAATTCGTTGCGGTCTGAGGTGGTTCTGAATGAACTGTACGTCAGACGCAACAGCTTCTTTTCAAAATTTCTCAGTTAACGTACCGTGATCCGACACAGTTCCGAGGCTCTGATCACCTGGCGGTACCGATGGCAGCCAAGATCTAAACGGCGAGTCATCGCGGGATCCCCTCTGGCCTCGACGATTTGAGCTAAGCTGCTCTCTCGTTGCTCGGCCAGGATCGGGGACTTCGGCTGGAACTGCACTGTGAACCTGCGAGATCTCACCTTCGGTGGGAACCCATTCCGCCGGCAAGCCGATCGAGTCCAGGAAATGAGTGAAATCCTGGAAATGGTTCAGTTCTTCAGGAAGGTACGGCAATGGTTGCGCTAATAGTAATTAGCAAACCAATGATTGATCAATACGACTCCCGATTGCCTACCAACGGGTTGATTGTCTCGATAGGCACCCGGTAGGAGTAGCTGTGCCGCTTGAAGAATGTCCGCATCATGAGCCACTGCTGGATGCGTCTCCAGGCCTGTACTGTTACCACGGTCGTGGAGCATGTTTTGCTCGCCTGTCAGATACGATGCAGGATGGGCACCGGGCCATTGTCCTATAGTAGGGGTCACAGGCAAAGGAACCTCTGCCCGCGGCATAGGTTGTGCATCATGATGGTCTTGGGCAATATGGGATTCGGCCTGCTTGGGCACCTGAACACCCACTGACTGAACCTGATCCTTGGCTACTTGGTCAGGTTGAGAGCTAGGTGAAGCGAGGCCATTGTCTTGGTGCAAGATACGTGTGTGCCGCTTGAGGAGGTCACGGCGTG
This sequence comes from Aspergillus lentulus, assembly GCF_010724455.1. Next base: position 111,688 of record NW_022983920.1, on the reverse strand, counting down.
TAAAAGCCGCCCCGCAGAAACAGACGAACGGCTTCTCTTTGGTATCTGAGCAGAGCCATCAGCAAGGCATGTCTACAGTATAGTTGCCAATAAACAAAATAGCGAACGCTTATTGGAGATGCTTGGAGAGGTCCTTACGAGTACGGATATGCCGCTCGAGATGCTCCGTTCTCCTGAAGTTCCGACCGCAATGGACGCATACGCGAGTCTTTGCTCCAACGCTCGAGCGACGAGGGCCGCGTGTGGGCTGCGACGACTGAGACAACATCAAGACATTTGGGGTGCATAACAATACAATTAATTCTGAGATTGATACTAAAGAAGGAAAGTCTCTCCACTTGGAGACGGCAAGGTTGAGCAAGTGGACTAGATGACTGCGCGCGTCTTTGGAGGTTGGACTCGGAAGAGGAAAAGTGCGACCGGGGGAGGGGAATGCGAAGAATAGAATACAGTACCGTCAGTACGTAACTGACCCCAACTACTGGGCGGGGTAGATCAATAGATAATAGATAACCAAATGACCCCAACAGATAGATAGGTATGCTCTTCCTTACCCCGCTCACACGATAAACATCATCATTATCTAGCAGGATACTTGAGTTTGGTTGAGCGATTTCAACGCCTTCGTCACAGCTAGATAGATACAACTATGGTGCGAACGTATTCATTTCCCGGTGTTGCAGTCATCACGGGGGCCGGCGGAACAGGTACATTCTATCTACCTTAGACCTCGATCAAATCTTCAGAAAAGATCGTCCCTTGTTGCTGAGACTTTCCAGGGATTGGTGCAGCAGTTGCAAAAGCCTTTGCCTCTGCAGGATGCGAGCGAGTAGCCATAACAGACATCAACGAATCCTCTCTGGAAAAGACCCGAGACGCTATTTCCTCTCTTCACCCCAATATCCGTCTGGTACTGAGAGCAGGGAATATTGCTGACGAGCAATTCGTCGAGGCCTTTATGAGTGAAGTGGTGACCACATTCGGTCGTCTCGATTATGCAGTGAACTGCGCCGGGATACTTGGGGACTCGGGCCGATCAACAGAGACAAGCACAGAGGACTTTGACCGTATCGCCAATATCAATTACAGGGGCTGCTGGCTTTCGTCCAGAGCAGAGTTGAAGCAGATGCTCAAACAAGATCCTCTACCGAGCCATGATCGGGATCGTGAGCCGCAACGGGGGAGTATTGTCAATATCGCTAGTCAGCTGGGGATTGTCTCGCGCCCTGGGGCTCGTAAGTGCTCCTGTGTCTTAGCTCTATGGATTAAGCTCTGCTAATGCTATTTCTGAAAATAACCAGCTGCATACTGCGCCTCCAAAGCCGCTATCATCGGCATGACACGAGCCGATGCAATAGATTATTCTGTGGACGGCATCCGTGTGAATTGTGTCTGTCCGGGCGTCATTGAGACCCCGATGACAACCGGCAATGAGGAGGTACGTGCGCGGTTACAGCCTGCCGTCGATATTGCGCCAATGAAACGAATGGGCAAGCCAGAAGAGGTTGCAGATGCGGTTCTGTTTCTATGTTCGACCTTTGCCTCCTTCGTTCAAGGCCATGCTTTGGTTGTTGATGGTGGTTATATTATCAACTAGACACTCGCAATTGACCGAAGGCACAACATACTAAAGTATTCTAATAGCGGCATGAATTGACCGTATCTAGTCTAAACATTCATTGTAGTAATATATCCTGCCAGTTGAAATGGGTCTCCCATGCATGCCCGGCTCGCAAGACTTTCGACTCCTGCCACAGTCCTCCTACAATCTGCATCCCGACCGGCAATTGGACGTCCGCGTCGTCCCCGGCCGGGGCAAATCCAACAGGAATGGACATTGCGGGCTGACCAGTTACATCGAAAATTGCAGTATTTATCGTGAGACCCATGCTCGGCTTCACCGACTCCAACGGCAGACCACGCTTCCCGTGCCTCGGTGCAACGACCGGAGTAGTAGGCATAATTACCACATCGTACTGCTCAAAGATTGTCTCGTAGAGATCTCGAAGCCTGCGGCCGATGTTCATGGTCTTGCCATAGAGATCCGGGAACCGCGAGCTGAGGTACAACCCGTTGATGATGACGTTCTTCGTCGCGGGGAACGCTCTCTGATAGCTCTCGTTCGTCCACGGGAGTCTTGCGCGTTCCATTTCGGTCAGATACAGACCTCTTCTTCCGTGGGCATGTCCCAGGAGATTCATGGAGCCTGCGATGCGCTGTTGGATTGTCCAGATGGCGGGGCCCTGCAAGTGCTCTGGGAGTGAAATCTCCTCCACCATGGCACCGAGCTCTTTGAATCTCTGGGCGGCCGTCCTGACACACTCCCTGACTGCGGGATCGACAGCCGCGTGCTCGAATCCTTCTTTCAACAGGGCAATCCTGAAGCCGTCGAGACCCGTTGGCTCTGCGTGAAGTCTCTGAGCAAAAGTTGTTGATCCGGGCTTGGGACTGCCGAGCGATCTGTCGTCTATTCCGTCGTAGCCACTGATAGCATCCAGACAAAGGGCAATATCGTGCACATTTCGAGCCAGTGGTCCGGCATGGTCATTCACCGCATCGCCGCTCGAGATGCCAGTAAACGGAACCAGGCCATGTGTAGGCTTCAGACCAACACCTGCTCGAGAACATCAGTGAGGCATTCAACGGTCTTATTTGGGGCAATCATACAGCCACATAGTGACGCAGGCACTCGAATACTCCCCCCTTGATCACCACCTATTGTAATATCCACCAGGCCACCGGCCACCAGAGCAGCTCCGCCAGATGTGCTACCACCGGCAGAATAACCAGCCGCAAAAGGATTCTCGACGATACCTTGAGCACTAGTATAGGAGCCGGTGGAATGGCAGAAATTTTCGCACGTCGAGGTACCCAGAATATCGGCACCGGCGTCCAGGAGTCGCGTAACGACTGTCGCATCGGTGATCGGTGTCCAAGACGGAATCACATCGCTGCCCAGTAGCTGAGGGACCCCAGCGACTGCGATGCAGTCTTTCAAACTGACCGTCTTTCCAGCCAGCGGACCTCCATCGGCGTTACCCTTGATCAAGAATTTATGCGCCCACGCCTGGCCGAAAACCTGCTCTTCCAGTGACGGTCGCCGTATGTTTTGTCGTGGATAACGTGATAGATCCGGTACAGGCTGGTAATCTGGTAGCTTCGCGACGTCCTCTGCACAGTCATGGACGGCTGCTAGGAGAGTATGAAAATCTTCCGCTTCATCGGCGTTGACTGAGAGGCCGAAATTATTCAGCAGAAGTTGCGCGTCTTCCTTTTTCACAGGGTTGTCTCTGCATGAGCATCGTAAGTTCCGTCCTTATGAACCATCACGCTGTGATCGAACTTACGGGGAAATCGAGGTAAACAGGACCGACATGATGAGCCTCGGATATACACAACTTGGACGCGTGGAAGGGGTCTACGATGTCTTGGACAGATTGAAGAAAAGAATTTGTTACACAACTTCATTCTCAAGCTTTGCACAACAGCTATCATCATGGAAGGATGACAGATACTCCAACTGGAAGACTCCAACTGCACAGACAGCTCCCCTTATCATGCATGTTGGAGATGGGGGTTTTGGAGTCTTCTCCTTGTCAAACCCCACTTCTACGATGGAGTTATCAATGATTAACGGCCGAATGAACATTACCATATGAGAATAGCCATCATGAGCTCCACTGCTATCAGGTCGGGTTGAGGGGTACATCCGAATCTCCGCAAAAGAGAAGTGCATGGCCTGATAAGCGTCAAGTCCTGCCATTTTAGCTACAGCGTCAACCGAACGACACAAGACTGGCTTGTTGAAACCTTTACAACTAATTGGGAAAACCTCTAATTGCAACAATTTATATTCTTGGAGAACCCCGCTCTTGTGGCTGTTCGCCATCGATTTAGCATTCGTTATACTCTCTCATTTGCATATCCGATAACAAAACCTTCTAATCTCGCTACCAGCTCAAAGTTGCAGAAATGGGCAAGAAGCGTGTTCTCGTCACTTACGGTGTCGATGTCGATGCAGTTGCCGGCTGGCTGGGTTCTTATGGAGGAGAAGACTCAACAAATGACATCAGCAGAGGTGACTCATGCGGTCAATGCGGATTTACGGGTTCCTCATGGCTGACTTGGCCATGAGCAGGTGTTTGGGCTGCCACTGTCGGCACGAGACGTCTTCTGAAATTCTTCGACAAGTACGGCATCAAGGCAACATGGTTCATCCCAGGCCACTCGTTAGAATCATTCCCCGAAGACATGGCTGCAGTTCGCGACGCTGGCCATGAGATCGGTCTCCATGGGTATTCGCATGAGAACCCGAAGGATATGACGATCGAACAGCAGCGGGATGTCCTGGATAAAACCTACCGGATGTTGACCGAGTTCTGCGGAAAGCCGCCTCGTGGAAGCGTTGCCCCGTGGTAGGTTCTTTTTCTGTATGTTGCAAATAGTCTCCTGCTGATACGGAGGCCGAGGTGGGAAACGAGCAAAGAAGGGGCTCAATTGCTCCTGGACTACGGAATTGAGTACGACCACAGCATGAGCCACGAAGACTGCCAAGCGTACTACCTGCGAACAGGAGATTCCTGGACCAAGATCGACTACAGCAAGAAAGCAGAAGAGTGGATGAAGCCTCTGATCCCCGGTCAGGAAACGGGGCTTGTGGAGATCCCCGCAAACTGGTACATCGACGACCTGCCTCCAATGATGTTCATCAAGGCAGCCTCGAACAGTCATGGATTCGTCAACCCCCGTGATGTGGAAGACATCTGGCGCGATCACTTTGACTACTTTTACCGGGAGTATGACACATTCATTTTCCCCATCACGGTCCATCCGGACGTTTCTGGGCGGCCACCGGTACTTCTCATGCATGAGAGACTCATCGAGCATTTTAAAAAGCACGACGGAGTGGAATTCGTGACTATGGAGCAGGTCTGCGATATCTTCAAGAAGGAAAACCCAGCACCTGCAGGCGCGCTCATGCCAGCCGAACCGGGAGCCATTCTCAAGAAATAATTACTCAGAATCGCTTACCTTAGTTAGTCAATTGACGATTCTCCAAAATGGATAACAAGTATCCCAGGGATTAATTTCAAGCGTGCTCTAGTACTAGCCCTGGATGGGTTGTCTCCAACACTCTCCAACACTCCAACTGCCAAAATAAAGCTGCAGATAATGAAAATACCCCAGATTCCAATATTAGTGACTAGCAGGTACGGCTTGTAATCCTCAAAATGATAGTCAATCTTCCTTACCCCATCTCTTTTCCCGCTGACCGTTACTCCAACTCTGGGGTTTAGCCTTTTCCATCTTCTTATCTTTTCTTCATGGGGAATGTGGACCAGCACGCTGAGACCGTTTAGTTTTATCACTGCCCTATGAGATATCATGGTTGTTGCTTGAATGGGAAACCTTATCGCTTGTCCTGATTCCAGTTTGGTTGTCCAATCGAGCAGTATTGGCGATGATGGGGTATATAAAAATCCAACATCCACGACACATATGGTGAAACTCGAACATCATTCTAACCGAGCTTCGACCATCATGTCGATTTCTCCTGCCGAGGGCAAAGACCTCAAGATCTCGCCTGCTGAACCATTCGCAGACGATGTTGCGGTTTCCCAGTCCGAGAAGTACCAGTCCGGTGAAGATAGCTTTGAGATCTTCAAGAAAGGAGAGGGCCAGGTGGACTTTCGCACTGTCGGTTGGCTCCAGGCCGCTGTCATCTTCCTCAAGGGTATGCATATCTGCTTTGACACTATTTCATGTCGTGACTAAACCCTATAGTGATCTTTGCTACCGGTATCCTCTCCATTCCCTCGGTCATGTATGACCTAGGTGCGTTTCCAGGAGCCGTCAACCTTGTAGGCTGGTGCGTCCTCAACGCCTATGGCGCTATTGTCCTGGGCAACTTCCGAAACTCATATCCCGGCTGCCATTCGATCGTGGACATGGTGCATCTGGCCGGAGGCCGTTGGGGCCCGCTCATGCGAGAGATCGTAGGCGTGATGTTCATCCTAGCCTATGTGATCACTGCCTCCTCCGGCATCATTGGCGTCTCGGCAGCTTTCAATGCTCTGTCCCGGCATGCAATGTGCACCGTGTACTGGTCTCTCGTCTCAACAGCCATCGTGGCCCTCTTCGCCAGTGTCCGCAAGTTCGCCCATGTCGGCTGGCTCACCTGGGTTGGGTTCTTCAGCGTCTTCGCTGCCGTGTTCATCATCGTGTAAGCTATCCTCCAGCACGCAGCCTCGCCAATTCACACAGCAGACGGGCAAAAAACCTGACCAACTCTTGCAGAATCGGCGTCACAACCCGCGATCGCCCCGCCGCAGCCCCCCAAACCGGCCCCTTCGACCTCGGCTTCCGCGCCATTGGCCATCCCACCTTCGCCGCAGGCATCACCGCCTCCGCAACAATCTTCTGCTCCAGCGCCGCAACCTCCGCCTTCCTCCCCGTCATCTCGGAGATGCGCAAGCCCAGAGACTACCCCAAAGCCGTGTACGTGAGCATGAGCTTCGTGACGACCTCCTACCTCGCCTTCAGCCTGGTCATCTACGCCTGGTGCGGCAGGTGGATCGCCTCCCCATCGCTCGGCAGCGCAGGCGAGACAGTCAAGCGCGTCGCGTACGGTATCGCCCTCCCTGGCCTCGTCGTCAGCGGCGCGCTGTACGTGCACGTCGGCGCAAAGTACCTCTTCGTGCGGATCCTGCGGCATTCGAGGCATCTTCAGGCGAACACCCTCGTGCACTGGGGGACCTGGCTGGGTTGTACGGTAACCCTGTCTGCCATCTCATTCATTCTGGCGAGCGCTATCCCCATCTTCACGTATGTGCTTGCGTTGGTGGGGAGCCTCTGCTATTCGCCGTTGGCGATCTGCTTGCCTGGGTGGTTGTGGATTTATAGTCACCAGCACTACCGGCGGGGCAGCGTGGGCCGGCTCATAATCTACAGTCTACATGTGGGTATGATTTTGCTGGGGGTCTTTATGACTATCGGGGGCACGTATGGAGTAGTGGTACAGATCATGGATGCTTACCGCAACGGAAAGATTGATCAAGCGTTCTCGTGCGCGGACAATAGCGGTACAGTCTCGTGATTCTCGTTAAATTCTGCTTTCGGGAGTATTTTGTTATATCCATTGCCCGGTTATATGTTTTATGTTTTATCTCTCATATTTTGTATACTGCAATCAACCCATACATAATACAGACAAGACATGTAATCAATCACGCTGTCTCTAACACCTCACCTCGAAACTGCGAATCTCAGCCTTTTTCCCCTCAACCTTGAGGACCTGGCACTTCCTCGGACTATCCGACGCAATAGTGCCAATCGACCTTTTACACTTTTCATCGCTGAACAGTATCACCTCGCAAGGCGGTTGATGCATCTCACTGATATAACCCAACGCACCACCGTTCAAGATCTCATTCTCGCATTTTAGCGAGCCAAAGCCGGAGTACAACGTATCTACTCCCGAGCAGCGGGTATTCTGATAGAGATGGAGGCGCCATCTAACAGGGTGGTTTGCAGGAGTAGGCGCTGGAGTGACTGAATTTGTGAGTAATGCAAGTTCGAGAGAGCCGAGCAGGAGGGTTTGAGTGTTGAGAAACATGTTGTCTTTTGATATGAATAAAAATGGGACACTTGAAGCGATATCAAACAGCACAGCCCTGAAGACGTTGAGTCAGGCCACTCAAGTCCATGTTCTGATGGCTTACCTCCAGCCAATGGCGGGACCTGTTAGTAGTATTGGAACAAACACGAGAAAAAGAGGATTATCCTATCTTGTACAATGGTTAAGCCCTTCTACAAAGCAAGTGAAGGAGTAAGTAAAAAGGATCATCAAGATTCATTGTCATTATGAAAATATCAGGCTAGGATATCTCGCTCGGACGTTAAGAAAGAGGGGTCGACGCTGTGATGTCAATTTCATCATGAGAGAATCGCTTTCGGCGGAATGGCATTATTTTGAGTTGTCCCGGTCCTGCGGTTGGATAACTGGATTTTGAGGCTTGGTTGACAATCTCCTTGTTCCATGGATCCGTCATCTGCAAAATACCATTACCTAGTCATTTCGCCGGCTAGACAGAATGAGCGATTTGAGATTGCGCAACCGAGCAGCCTTAATTAGATTTGGCCTGATTCACTTAGAAATTCTGAAAACTCCCGCTCAAGAGCACTTGGATCAAAGGGCGTAGATGGATCAAATGGCGCTGGGTCGGCTGGGTTGTTGACATTGAGATAGTCAAGGACCTCGGAATATCTATGAAGATGGCCACACATTAATCAAGTGTCAATGTAGAAGGAACGCAAATACTGACATCATAATCTTCCAAGTCTCCTTTGGGAAGTCTGCGCTGTCGAATGACCAATCGAAATGCCCTGAAGCTACAGGCTCGTCGGTAGGATCATGATACGGAGCCAGGTAGGGATGTCTCAGAGCGTCTTGGGCGGAGATTCTCGTGTCGGGGTCAATAACCAGCATCTTCTTAAGAAGGTCAATGGCTATAAAGGTGTGTGTCATTATCTGTGTCCAGCCATTCTTTTATCTTCCGCAAAGGGTGTTTACCATCGAAATCAGTATCTTTCGGGACGACAGTCGATAAGTCTCGAGGCTCTCGTGACGGCAAAGATTTCACAAAGTTCACAGTCTAGATGCCAAATCAGTGGGGAGGGGAATCTTGGATTGGTGAGTCAAGTGCATTTACGTTCTTACTGGTGATCTTCTCAATCACCGCATCAGGAGGATTCCCAAGGATGTTTGTGATGAGGTGGAACTGATGAACGTGGTCCTTCCCAGGAAAAAGCGGCTTACCCCGTAGCATCTCAGCAAGGATACAGCCTGCGCTCCAAACGTCCACTTGAACTCCGTATCTCTGCCAGGTTAGCATGATTTCCGGGGCGCGGTAGTATCTGGTCGCAACATAGCCGGTCATCTGGGGCTCCTGCAGCCGGGCGAGACCGAAATCGCATATCTTCAAATCGCAATTTTCGTTGATGAGAATGTTGGTTGGTTTCAGGTCACGGTGAATCACATTAGCGGAATGGATGTATTTCAGGCCTCGCTGTTGACAGTCAGCAAGGCACGTCGGTGTCATCCTCAGCTTTGATGTTCATACTAAGATCTGGTAGATGAAGTATTGTGAGAATTTGCTGTCAAGAGGTTTGATGCTCAAAAGGCGTCCGAGGTCCGTCCCTAGAAGTTCTGTAGCGATGTAGCTAACCCGGTATCAGTATACCAGCAAAAGACATTAAAAAACAAAGAAGGCGAAGATGCCACGAGAATAGTTGCCTACATGTCCTCCAAAGGAGATATGAAAATATCGCGCAGGCAAATGAGCTAGAATTCAGGGTCAATCTTCCTCTCAGCAACAGAATCAGGACGCCATACATTCTCATGTCGGAGATACTTTAGCAACCTGATTTCCCGATATGTACGCTTAGCCAGAGACGAGCTGTCAAAAGGCTTCATAATCTTCTTCAAAGCAACTGGCTGCTGGGTTATCTGATCGAACGCCGAGCTAGTGGTTGACGCCTTATTAGTAACGAGACACAGAAGTCTCAAGAGCCAGTAAGCAGCGGCAATGCCACCGCAGTAAGTACATACCAGACGAGGCCAAAAGACCCCATACCAATGGGCTGCGGGTTCACATATCTGGTCACAGTAGTTAGCTTGACGAACTTGATGTTCTCGGTGACTGTTGGTCCAAGACCAAGCGCAACGAGCGGGAAACAAACATGCCTCGTAGTGTATTCGAATTTCGTACCCAAGATCTCAGCACGGACAAACTCAGCCATGTGGATAGGGCCGAGCGGTCAGGTATTGTGACCTCTGTGACAATGGAAATCCGAAGCAAGTAATGATAGTCTGAATTTCATAATCTGATCGGAGGGAAGAGGCGGCAGGGAACCAGGTAATCAGCCGTCCAAAGAGGGGGTGTGGATGGTGCAGGTGTCTGAGTGGCTATGTGGCTTGTTTACCGTATCGAGCCAGCCAGAAGATTCAGGAAAAGTACCTGAGAGGGCTGGGAGTCCGCAGCATGATTCTAGGAAGTACTAGCAATAGTGAACGAAGTGACACAAACACATCCATGCTTGAGGGAAAGTTCCGGAAACGCAACCGAGCTAGTGAGGATTAAGAAAGGGACAGGTGAGATTCTCGACTGTTCGATCCAGACCATATACTAGACCAGTTAGATAGATGGGGGGTGAATAATAATAGGTACCAGGCAAGGGTAAGGACCGTAATGTAGGTAGGTAAGTAAGTGGAGGCTGACGGACGATGGGGATCGCCTGGGCGTTGGATTTCAATTGGTGGGCTGAGATGCCAGGCATAAATTGAACTGAGAAAATGAAAGGGGCCACAAAAACATGGAAGGCAGTAAGTAGGTGGGCCTACGCAGTAGTAGTAAGTACCCAGCAAGTACTGGCTGGTATCTGAACCAGAACAACAAACAACAGTAAAACAGCACCATTCCCAAACTGACTGCAGGATGGCCAGCGGACGGGGGATATACCATATCAACTAGACACGGCGAATATCAGGAGTAAATCATTTGATCGGTTGACCCTCGGGTAGATAGTATCGATTAGATACAGCACAGCTTCCAGTTCCATGATGAGTTCCTTTCCATAGAGTGGGTCAGAACCTTAAGGCTACCATGGATTCCATCTCCAAGGTTCAGGTTACCTGCAAGTATCGATTGCCTTTTACAGAAATTGAGCACCTGTGCAGCTGTTCTACCTTACTTATTATTGTTGTGGGTTGTGGGTAGGAATGGTGGTTACATCTCCTCAAAGGCAGCCCTAATGTATCTAAGACCAAGTGATGGTCCTTACTTTCTCTGCTCCTGAACCCTATAAGCCTTCTCACACAACAATCTGAGGGATCACAGACGCCTTGGCAGGGAAAAAGAACGCTCAATTCGATTTTCCATATGATATCGCTGGAACTACGCCTGGGCTGGATCTGCTCCATACTTCTTCCTCCTCTTCTACCCCTGCTGACTATCGTGCAACTCACCAGGATAGGTTCCCTCGAATACCTGTCACAAGCACTATCAACTTGTCCTGTTGACTTCGACAGATCAGTCGTCCAGAAGCGTCCCCTCTGGCACGGCCTTCGGTATCCCGGCCTTTTTAGCAGAGACTGCAGAGGCCTTCTTCTTTCCTTTCTTATGACGCGTTGAGCTGGAATTGCTGGTCAGAATAACATTCTGGTTTTCTCTCTGCATCGTGGCCAAGCTTCTGGGGTTTGCTTTTCTGAGCAAGAGAATGTCTTGCTGCTTAGCTCCCCATTGCGCAAATTCTTGGTAGCCTCTGATTGCCTGTTTCTTTAGTTCTTCCTCCGTCGAAACCTTCGGTCGATCGTCAATCGCAGCCCCTGCCACATTTGCCGGTTCCACTTCTGATAAGACTGATGAGCTCAACTCGCACTTGCAGAAACAGTCATGATTTTCTGAACAGGGTTTGTCGCAGACATGACCACAGAGCATTCGGAGGTTGCAACGCTGTTCGCACTGGACCAGATCATGGGGGAAGCTTGAAAGACACTGCGTCAGTGGGAGCTGCTCGGCGTGAGAACCGTCTGATGGCTCACCTGTGACATTGAAGGGCACACTTATGTCCACAATCCAGTGGCTCCTCGCAGGGTTGTCGGCACCCACCATTCGTTTTTATCCAGTCCGCAGGCTCTTCAAACACCCCGAGTCAGCATAAATTCTTGAGACCGTTATTGTATGAACAGAGAGACCAACCTTGGTTGAGAGTAGTGTTGCCGTGCTTCTGGCACGTCAAAGGTAGTTGGAATCCAATACTTCGGCAAGGGCGCTCGTTGGCCATGATGGTGATCACTTTCCGCCAAAGATCATCGGCAGAGTAAAGGAGCTGTGCATTCCCGAAGATATAAAGCCCGTTCCTTGCTCTGGATAGTGCTACGCAGACTCTGTTCGGCACCGACAAAAACCCGATGCCCTTTGCGTTTGAGCTTCTCACCAAGGAGAGAATGACAATGTCATTCTCTTCTCCCTGGTATGAATCGACTGTCACGACCTTGACATACTGACCCTGGAGGTACGAATGATTCCTCATAAGTTTCAATATTTTCTTCCTCTGGCCATTGTAGAACGTCAAAACGGTTATGTTGTCGACCGAAACGCCGTTGAGCACAAGGTAAACAAAGAATCCCACAATCATTTCCGCCTCCATCACGTTGTATTTGGACGCCAGGCTGTCACTGCTTTCCGGCCAGCTATGCGAGAAGAAGAAAGATCGGACGTCGGCCATTCCCGGTACTTTTGGACGCCGGAGGACGCTCTGATGATCTCGCAGTTCCCCGTAGATAGGTTCCAACAGGCGGCGAATTTCCGGCACCATACGCCTTTGGCGCCTCAAAGTAACGTACCCAATTCCGTTCTTCACAAGCCGTTCGAACATGGACACATCAAGATGGAAAGGCTCGCCTTCAAGGTCTTGCACTGCGCAATGACCCTTGAGCTGTTGGTGGTCGCCCACGAGTATCATGTGTTGGACCGAGTCAAGACAGGCAACGGCTATCGGGGCCTCAATGACTTCGGCTGCTTCTTCGATCAGGATGGTCTTTGGTTTCACACTGGAAATCAGGGCCCTATATTTGCTCAGGCCTGTCGCAGTCATACCAATGATCTTGGCCTTCCGGAGAATGAGGTGGTCTCGCTCCCACTTTCCTATCCGAAGATCTTCGCAATTCTTTGTGTAGGCAGCGACGAGCTTTCGGAATTGTTCCAAGAGCATCATCTTGAGCTGGCTCCGAAGCGCATCATAAACCGCACCACGTGCCTTGAGCGGGACCTTCCACATATCAGAGTGCCTCAGTTGGTCCAGACTGTCTGCCTCTGGAACATTGGAAGGAACCAATCCACACATCGCTTCGCGCAGAAAGATGAATTGTCCTCTAAGGTTTTCGTAGTCGTCCTCTTCAATCCCTTGCTCCGCCTCGAGTTCTTTGAGCTGTTCATATTCAAGGTCTACCTCGTTTTCGTCGAAGCCGAAGTTCTCGTTCATGTATGTTACCTGGAACTTGACCACTTGGTCTCCGAGCCATGCAATGAGAGGATCGCTATCTTCTTCAGCACCAGGACGGACCCAACCCTTAGCTCCCTTTGCAAGGGAATCGCATTGCTCTGCGCTCAGCAGCCCATGCTTCGCAAAGAGCTTCGAAGATAGAGGTGTTCCATCGTCTTCTTGACTGAAAGCCTCCAGCATTTCCACGATTGTTGTCACTAGAGTCTTGTATTTCCTCATTGACGGACCATACATGCCGCCCTGGACTGTGATCGCCGGCTCATTTTGCCTGATAGAAAACAGAGTGCGCTTCTTGATTTCGGGGTCGCTGCTTCTCCCTCCTAAGCGAATATAGTCCTTCTCGAAAACCGAAATGTGTCGCAGAAGTTGATCCAAGGCATGATTTGTTTGAGATGAAACTACGATAGGAGGATCATGAGGATGCATGTTAGACAACAGAATTTTCAACGCTATCACAGAAACATGTGTCTTCCCTGTGCCTGGGGGCCCTTGGATGATCGCTAATTTTTTGGTAAGAATCTGCTTCAGAGCTGCCCTCTGTGACTTGTCGAGATCACCTGTTGGCGATTCTGGCCAACCTTCCAAGAGGTTGATCTTTTTCTCTTCGTCGGTGCAGCCAATAACTGACTCGATGTCCACATTAGGGGACTCTTTGACATAATCCGGGGCATCAACATCGGGATTCAGGCCGCATATGTGATCTGCTAGAGGAAACCTGATGCGGGATCAGCTAGTTCTGAGTTACTTTCCCTGTTAGGTTCACTGACCTTTCGCGGTTTAGTCTCTGGAGGGCAGTCATGGTATGTCTCATAGCCTCATAGTAGCCTGTTCTCGCTTCTACCATAATCCATTCCTCATGAGGATCGAAATTGGCGTCCTCGGGCTGGGCAAAGAAGATATCAACCTCCGGAGGCTCTTGCTTGACTCCTTCCAGGGGTCTCGCAGCAACGACAGCAATGACACACTTGCTTCGGAAAGAGTCGCTTGCAGGAGACAGGGCAACAATTGATCCAGCGATCAACCGCTTAGAATATTCCCAAACGATCTTCTTCCCGGATCGGTTAGTGGAGAATCGGATTCGGAATGCAATGCCCGTTTGGGCGAATGTGATGCCAGTCATATAAACCTAAGCCAGATTCTGGTAAGCAGCTATTCGACTTTCCTAAGGATATGAAGCAAGAATGAAGACTGACTGACCTTCTCGTATATCGATACAGCTTGGGAGTCCGCCATATGGGGGTCGTTACGGACGTAAGCCACAGCATCTCGCAGTGGAGCAACAGCATCCTCTCGAAGGAGTTCATAGTGTGCCCTCAAGTAAGAGTCTTTCGAGCTCCAGGGACCATCTATCCTGTTAGGCATGAGCTCCACACACTCTTCGTCTGAAGATGACGGTAGAATCTCCTCAGGTGTTGGTATCTCGGGCTTCTGGAGCCAAGGGTCTTCCTCTCCATGATCCTGTTTGAGGCAATATTCTCTGATCGCTAGGTTGGCTTCGGAATTGGGACTGATGGACAGCTCCGTCAGAGTCTCGTGAAGTCCTCCTGAGGAGTATGTAACAGGTTCATCTTCCGAATCCATCTTGGCTATTGTCGTCTTGAGGCTTAAGGAGAAAAGTCCGTGCGGAACAGGAATAAGTTGGATGATGAGGTCGAAGTGTTGTAGACAAGAGGGAATTGCTATTCGGCGAGTTGAGGATCAGACAGTAGTGGATGACAGCTGCAAAATATAGCGAAGCTCTCGTACAATGGAACAGAGACGTGAAGGGGAAATCAAGTTTGTATTCACAGAGACAAGGAAAGAGTGACAGTCTTCATGGAACAACATTTCCGAGAAAGAAAGATAAGGGATGATTATACAAGGGAAACAATACTGAGATGCAAACGAAATCAAGCTGTCCTATCAGTCCGTCCGTGTCTTCATCATCCTCCTTTCGTCTTTTGTATGAGCAAACGTCTGTGCAATTCCAGACGCTAATCGGAACTCAATAGTTCAGCATATTCCCCAGGACTGTACTCCTCTCTTTTCAGGCCTTTCTGTATTTCCATAGCGGTTACCATCCCATATACGGCGAAGCTTCTCTATGCCGACACTGGTTAGAAACGTGCGGCTACGCTTGGATGCGACAGCTTTTGCATGCATAAAATATATTGAGATAAGTGGACTCAAAATAACCCTTCAAGTACAATGTGCTATCCCAGACTTATTTCGTCGGGTCCAGTCGCCTATACAAGTTGATGGTTCCATCTCGTTTGCAATCTGTTTGCCCCTTGCGATAGTTCACTACCCTGAAAGGCCCATATCAATTGCTCTCTCTTTCTCAATGGTTTAGACCATTTTTTCAAAGAAGTAACCAAATCTCATTGGAGATCAGTGGACGAGAAACTATTCTGAGATTTCTGGCGGTTCTGATATCCCATCATGGCGCTAACCCAAGATAGGCAGTTGTGGCCTTAGGCAGGAGGTGGGCAATTAACGTGACTGACATCTGGGGAACCCGATGGATATTGGCCCATTCTGTCGGTGAGAGGATTCATGGCTTCATTGGGCGCATGAATAAGAAGGCTCGTATCAAATCCTAAATATCCATACTGTGGCTACTGGATTTATTTCTCCAAAGCCCGGAGGAGTGGTTTCATGTCCGAATCGAGCCATGAGTCCATGATTCGCAGCAATTCCTCCGTCCAACCCCAGAGGCATCACTACGGCTTATTGCAAATCGCAACTATTCGGACTGTATAGCGATTGGCGCATTGAGAATAGACTTCAGCTCATAAATTCGGTGCTTGCGACACCGAATCTCGGGAGCAAGGGGTTTTGCGACGTCAAAATGACCTCAATTGGGGACGACGATGATCGAGATCTTGCGGGTGAGCCCTTCGCCCGTTATCCCACGATTCTTGAAAGAGTTACTGATGGCCAGGCGACATAGGCTCGCAAGATGGAAGCTCGGACGATGAAATGGAAGACGCTCTGAGAGACGCAGATGAGGCAGGGAATGATAATGATGCCGATGGAGATGCCGAGGCCGATCAAGATGCGGAAAGCCCGTCGAATACCAGCCACGCATCGGAAGGGCCTGGTATCGCATCTCAAGCGAACCCTGATATCCCAATGACCTCCCCTGACTCCACAAACATCACATCCGACTTGACCTCCGTCTTTCACCCTCCAGCTCGTCCGGAATGCCTAACAGCATCCACTTACGACATAGTACCGACCACGGCCGCACCTCATAGTACATCGATAAATGCAGTAACAGCGACAGCCGACATGCGATGGGTGTTTAGTGGAGGGTCTGATGGATACGTGCGAAAGTTCAATTGGGTCGATTCGATCAACAGCAAATTGATGCTGACCGTGGCGCAACGACATCCCTTCGTCGATAGCGTAATGAAGGCGGGCGTGTTGATGACATACTGGGAGTGCATGGATGGGAATGCAGTGTCACCGGTCTATTCCCTAGCTAGCCACAGCGAAGGCCTATGGCTATTATCGGGGTTGGAGTCGGGCAGTATCCGTCTGCAGTCAGTTCGTCATGATGAGGGGAAGGAGATCGCTCTCCTGCAACAGCATACTTCGGCCGTCTCGGTACTGCATCTGACCCCAGACGAGAAGTCATTGCTATCTGGTAGCTGGGACAAGCGAGTGTTCGACTGGGATTTGAATACTGGACAGACGCGGCGTGTCTTTGGTGCCGGTGCCAGCGCCGGGCAGATCGCGGCGCTCGAAATTCGGCCAGAATCGTCTATTCCTGTCCCAAAAGACACATCAGAGCTGCCTCAGACGAATGGCACCTACTCATCAAACTACCATGCCAGCGGAACTGACAGCTTCAATTTCGTGGATACGTCGAACGATTTAGGTGAAGGTGGCGCTGCTGTAAACCCGCAGGCGGAGTCCCCAGCAGATTCACTCTTTGGCGGCGCCGATTCATTGTTCGGAGATGCAGATGGCGGGGGTGGTGAAGGTGCCGGTGCATCGGGAAATGCGTTTGGAATAGACGAGGATGATGAGTTTGGCAAAGCACTTGCCAACGGCATTCTTCCGGATGCCGATGCTGATGCAGATGCACATGGCGAGCCTGACGTGATGGATCAACAGAATGGGACTGCAGAGGGCAACGCAAGTGCAGACACTACCATGACGAACCCCAAAACCGAACCTCTGGAGACTGATCTTCCGAACATTTCTTCGCAGCCAGTGACGAATGGTCTACCACACGCGGAAGAATTAAAGCCACCTTCACAGGCCCAGGAGTCTGCTGCATCAGCACAGCAAGAGTCGAATGTAGTAACAGACCACACATTTCTTGCCGCATCCATCGACGGCACAATCAGAGTATGGGACAGACGGCAAGCAGACCCCGTTGCTCGGATCACACCCTACAACTCTCCACCATGGTGCATGAATGCATGCTGGTCTCCTGACGGGAATTATATCTATGCAGGGCGTCGAAATGGAACTGTGGAGGAATTCAGTCTCCATAAAGGTCTACGAGAGCCTGAGAGGACCTTCAAATTTCCCCAGGGCAGTGGACCGGTGACGGCGCTCAAGGCGATGCCCAATGGACGACATATTGTCTGGTGAGTAGTATTTCTATCTTTCCTCGTTAGCTACTACAGTATTTTGTTCTCCTGCGTCATAGCATCTGGCTGACCAATTGTTCCAGTGCGTCGCATGATATTCTTCGACTGTACGATTTGAAACACGAACAAGTCAGCCGCCATTCCACTGTACCTTTTCTCATCATCCCTGGGCACCGCACGGGGACTATATCACAACTATATATTGATCAGGCTTGTCGTTTTATGATCTCGACAAGTGGTAATAGAGGCTGGGAAGGCAATACCACCGAGGTTTTGCTAGGCTACGAGATCAACGTTCCTCGATAATTTTTTGCTCTTGCCATGCATGTATAATATATCCCGGCAGATTTCTGCCATATTGTTCGCTCCTGTTTGAGGTGGACAGACTTCGATGTTTCATTCTGTTTAGGCTATCCTAAGGGGCACCGGATCATGGCATTCATTGATCGCGTGTGACGACCTTTGTTCATGATAGCGCAACGAACGGCATTGGACATCTAGACCAGTGTCGTAGACTATAGTGCTTACTTATACTAAATCTTAAAATTTGGCAAACAATTCCCAGAATAAGAGATACGCGATATGGAATAATGAGATATTTCGTATTTGCATTCGTGTATATATATACAAGAAGGTAGAACACTCCTAATTTCCCAAAATGATGACGCCATAAACTATGAATATACCCAAACGCCTTCCAAGAACCAAAACAAGAGCACGTAAGATGGTCACAAGAACGATCATCAGAGAAATTTTGCTAATCATGATCATGAGTGATTTCATCAAAGTCGACGCCTTCGCAAACTTCGT
This sequence comes from Aspergillus lentulus, assembly GCF_010724455.1. The sequence continues at coordinate 93,224 of NW_022983920.1, read as the reverse complement.
GTTGCTGTGCTCTCCAGGCACCGAACAACGGATTCTGCGCCCACTGAACATGACCTTCCTTATCCTGCTCAAAGAAGACATACCCTGGCTCATCATCGGGTTCATTACCCTTGTCCTCAGGTGCGTGAACACCCCTGGGACTGGTAACCAGGCCCCCAAAGCCCGGGAGAGCCACATTAGGGATATGACCTCGCGCCTCGATTTGTCCGTTCTTCACGTTGTTGACCGTGATCAGATACACTGGCGGAAGAACGGCATCACGGTCCGCCCTAAGAGGCATGGAAATCCACGCTTCATTCTTGAAGGACTCGGGACGATTCTTGTCATATTTTAGGGGCAATGGCCGGGAGAGGAGCATCTCGTCTAACTTGCCAGTGTTGAGCAACAGACCCGGTGTTCGGACATACAGTACACTGTCGTACTGCATGAACTGGATCTGGCCTAGACGAAGAAGCTTGGTATCTGTCGGTTTGTAGCCTGCGGATGTGGCCGCCGTCATGTCGATGGGGAGAAGCCAGACGTTGTATTTGATGCTTGCGGCTCGGAGCAGAGAAAGAGCTGTTGTGACGGAGTGCGGGACCTCGTCTGATGACAGCAGATCCCATTCTCGGGGATACATGAATAATCGGTCATTGATTGCCGTGCCGTTTGTGGCGAGTTGTTTGAAGAAGAGGATTGCGGAGCAGATATCGGATGGATTGGGGGAAGACAGGAGTTGGAGGTATGCGTAGTTGCCTCCTGCTCCAGGTTGCGCATGATGAGCGACATGTTTTTGTTGCTTCTCAGGAATCAAATCGGACAGGAGATTTTGCTGCCGCTTTTCAAATGACGACGATGCTGATCTATGGCCAGTGACCGGGTCTGGAACTTCGGGAGGTCGAAGAGCACTCTGGATGCTTCTGACAGATTGCTGCTGAAGGACGTAGCCAGACAGAAAAAGGAGAAGAGTAAATAGGCAGACCACGCTGGTAGAGAGAATAACTGAGACTGTTGAGGAGGTCAGAAGCACCATGATTGTGTGTAACTTGAAGTGCGCATCAGTCAGTCGTGATCTAGTTTCCGTTTCGGGTAATATGTGTTGGTGTTCCTGAAATACACGAACGACTGCGACGCATGAATTGAGCAACACGCGACTATAAAACACCACTATACACAATTAAATTATATAGCATAAACATCAACATTGTCTTTGGATAAAAGGTCTGTTAATTTGAAGCCACCAAACCTGCTAATAGCAGACCTGAGACAGGTTGCATCACCAGCGCCTCCGCTTACCTTTGGGCTGGTTGTCGGTGCGACTATCGATAAGAGTCCGTCTTGGCACAGCCTCCGCGCCACAGCCAGTCAGCCACAGTTGATCTTCCTGCTTTTCATCCAACTTTCGTCTTTTCTTCGCGGACAACGTTTGAAGTCGCGTCCACAATCGGGATTTTCCCGATTCTTTTCAACATGTCGTCTCATCGTGCTGATGCGAGTACTCTCCTGGACAATCGGGGCTATTCAGGACCCCTAGTCCGCGGTGTCAACCCCTCCACACTGTTCGAGAAAGCCGTTCGTGACCGCATTACAGACTCATATTACTGGAAAGAACAGTGCTTCGGTTTGAACGCGGCAACACTTTGCGATCGCGCAGTCGAATTGACATCTATCGGTGGTACATATGGTGTCGCCGAGAAACCCACTCCGTTTCTCTGTCTTGCGTTCAAATTGCTGCAACTCAACCCCGAGCGTGAAATCATCTTGGAATATCTCAACTACACCGATCCAGGCAGTGACGAAGAGACAGAGGCCACGGCGGAGGAGCAGGCTCGGAATGGTGTGCTTGGACAACGGGGAGATTTCAAATACCTCCGCGCTCTGGCGGCGTTCTACGTGCGTTTGACATTTGACCCGGTCGACGTCTACAAGACACTGGAACCTCTCCTCCTCGACTACCGGAAGCTGAAGCGACGAGTACGCGACACATTTGTGCTTACCTATATGGATCAATTTGTCGACGATCTTCTGACGAAGGACCGTGTGTGCGGTACTAGTCTTTGGAAGTTACCGGCACGGCAACAGTTGGAGGATCTGGATTTGTTGGAAGAGCGTATCAGTCCATTGGCGGACGAACTGGAAGAACTGGATAAGGAAAGTGAGCAAGGCAGCCACGATAGCGAGTCACGGTCTAACGGGGCCGCTGAGGACGAGTGAGCGGTCACTGGGCCCCATAATCGGCATCTCGAAAATCCCTTGACACACTACAATCCTTGGCCGCCATTATCCCTCAATAAACGGACTGATGCGCAGCCCGTTGGGGATTCAGCTCCTGCGTATTCCCACCGTTGGGTGGCGCGAGCTAGACAGACCGGACGTCGTCTCGTCAGCAAGCGGACGAAGGCATCCTTGTTGCCAGGTGCCTATTGAAGCTATCCAGAGTCACAGTCGAAGCTAAAGGAACCACAGTCAATATCTATTATTGCTGGAACTTCCTTTGCAAAACAATGACCTCCAATCGAGTCCAGAACTCTATGACGAACCTCACCAAACCGCCACCGAGTGATGATGTTTGTGCAGAATGACGGATATTCTTGCTTCAGTATACCCTCGACTCTACATATCATGTAGGTTACGTTCTTGTTTGGCTGTAGGTATGTGTATAGCTAGGAGCAGCTGGTATCCATTGATAATAAAGATTATACAGAAGCATCAAGAACATCATTTGGACCACTTCAAACAAAGACCACTTCAAACAAACTGATCAAAAACCTTGCTGGCGATGCCATTTGTCCTCCCAGTTCCTGAACCAAGGGCTCTCGTCCAATGTAGCCACTTGCCAGTTTTTGTCTACGAGACCTTGCTCCTCCTGCTCCTTCGCCCATTCCTCAAGCTTCGGAAGCACGACATGCTCCACGTGCCATGTATTCTTATATCTCATGAGACTTTCTTTTCCTTCTTTGAGGACCTTGGCTATCAAGGCTGGTACGCATGGTTCATCACGGAATTCGGACACGGGCGTGAATAGTGCCTTGAAATTGAAGACGACAGCTGCCGACAGAGGCAGACGTCTCAGTGTCTGCCAGTCCACTCGCAGATTGCAATCGGCCAACTGCAGGCTGGGGTCTTGAGACAGACGATGTTTCTCATGAGGATCCCCTGGGGGCATATACAGAGGCTGTCCGACCTCTAGACCCCAGGACCCTCTCTGGATTGGTTTGTCTGGTGGCATTTTGGTGAAGAACCTAGCGGAGAACTTGTCAGCGACCCCTTGGGCTTGCGACTCTCCTTATCCCTTGGACTTACCGGTCCATAGAGAATTGCATCTTTTCCTTATAGTCCGGAATCGCCCCGTGGATTTGATGGAGCTGAAGTCCTATTTTCAATCCAACGTTCCATCCCAGAGCAGAGCAAACCACTGCCGCGCGGAGGAAATAGAAGCCTGTCTCCTCGTCGCGCAGCATGATCGCAAAGTCTTCTGGTACATTGTCGAGAAGAATTTCCAAAGGATGTTTCGCTCTGATGTCTTGCTCGGTGTCGAGGATTCTGTTCTTTAATATCCTCTTGCCCTCTAGAGAGAAGTACTGAGGATACCGGGCGCACAGGAACTGCAAGACCATTTCCATCAATTCCTTGCAAGCTAATTCAGAGCCTGGAAGATAGCGGAGCACTGATGAACCGTGTTTGACGTATAATTCCTTGCGCTGCGCGATTCGAGCTTTGTATGTGCCTTCGAGCTCAATCCACCAGTCCGTTTCCATTTTTGTTAGTGCTATACGCAGGAGAAATGACTGTCAGCTCCTAATCTGCTTGTGAGGGTCTTCTAATGGACACTTCGGTGCTGGTCAGGCAGGCTTACACATTGTTTGATGGTAGGCCCACCGGAACGGACGGTATGGCCTCGGTAGGGCCTTGTCAATGACAAACTTATGGTATGGCTGGGGCAGAGGCACACCACTTAGGGCTGCATAGTCCGGGAAGTCTCCTAACTTTACGATCTCCTCGGTTGAGAACCCCGTCGGAGTATACCTTTCTTCGTGACACTTTCGGTAATCCATTGTCATTGGCAGAATAAATCGTCTGACTTCGGCTTCGTCAATCTCTTTCAACTGTGCCGAGTTCTCTGACAAGGCAGCGAGGGCCTGCCGACGCTGTGGTGGTAAAACATCGGCATAGTTTACTTGGGACAGGGAACCGATCACCGGCTTCTTGTCGGGTGATATGGATCTTGGAGGCGTTCCAGCAGTTGACGTCTTGCGGTTCCGAAGACTTATTCTCGGCCAGACTTTCCTGCGTCTGGATCCATCGAAGGTGAAGTAAAGTCCGACGAGCGCGGCCACAGCCAGACCGCACAACCACCAGTCACCGAGCATACCGAGTATCTGCATTCTCATGTGTCTCGTGAAGCGATATATAAATGAAAAAGGACATACAACATGTGGCTACGTCTGTTCGGCAGGGACGAAAGCTGCCTCAAGGCTCATGAAACGATTATATGTGCAAGGGGTTCTTCTGCGGTATAAGAAAAGCAATCAACGAGAAGTGAGATCGAGCAGGGCTCCTCTGTACCCCGTGTTTCCAAAGATATGCTCTATCGTGGCCTGCCTGAACTTACTACGTTTGGTGCGGAGAAGCAGATATCAGATAAGGGACGAAGCTGAGAGCAACATGATAAGACCATAGCATTGGTTAGAATAAACCTTCGGATCTGATTTCTTATATTGTACTGCAACACGTTAGCGTTGACCACTCAGATTTATGGTAGCAGTGGCAGGGAATGAACTGAGCTTTCAGCATGCCACTGCGCATGTCGTAGAACCATCCGGCTTCCTCGCATCCAGTGTCAGAAGGATGGTGCCAAACCAAGACAGCGAGTTTTCCTCTCATCTACTGTTATATCTCAAAAGATGCCAGCGATCGTCGAGATCTCATGGTGACTCTTCAGCTCTTCGATATCTATCATGATGTCACCGTTGTAAGGATAGAGTTACAGATACATCTCAAGATCCGAGGCGGGGAGCGGGGAAGGCCAGCGGATCGATGGATAACAGACTGTATTCGCTCGAAGCATCTTCTTGGATCAGTCGATCCGCATTTCCCAATCGGGCAAAACTGTCCCGGTAGGAATCATGTGCTTTGTTTGCATTCTTTCTGCCCTTTCATCTTCAGCATCATGATCAATCGCTTTTTCCCGACAATACTTTGCGAGCTATTGGCCTTTCCCTTGCCTGGACTTTCACATAGATACATTCATTTACAATAGAGACACATTGTCTCTTACAGCCCATGCCTTGATAAAGGAAGAAGGGCATTGATTGACTAACAATCAGTGAAGAGGGTTGGCTCTTTGTCACCTCTGTCATGCTGCGGCTACTTCCGAAGCCTTCGATACCCTTGAGAGATATCTCTTTCCCTTGGCTTGAGGCTTCATTCTCCTCTAGTCATGAAACATGTACAAGGCCATTGACAATCTCTTTGTTCAACGGACAAAGGCATGTCTCGAGAAAGATGAAAGGACAATCCCTTTCTTTCGGTCATTGCTCGAGTTTCATCCTCGACGTTGAAGTCGCCGTTGAGGAAAAGTTTTCGCCGTTGAGAATCTAGTTTTTGGGAAGGGCAGTCTTGCAACTTCCCTCGAAGAGTCTTTCATATGGGCCACCCATAGGGTGCATCAATGAACAATGTCTCTAAGGATCTTTGTCAAGTACCTCCAAATCCTCTGTTGGTCTCACAAGTTATTGTCTCATAGTCGTGCAGAAAAGCACAGAATACGTGAGGATGTCTTACTTGGAGAATATAAAGCAAGTGCAAGAGCTCACAGATGTGCTGTATCTTTTCCAACCAACTTACCACCCAACCCTTCAAGAATCATACAATCCTCTATACAATCCGTGCAGTTAACCACCTTTATTGACATCTTTCAAGTGGAAAGCGACTCCCTAAGCAGAATGCCACAGCTGGAGCAGTTGCCTATGGAACTCCTCCTGGCGATCTCTGACCACCTAGATCCTCTATCAGTGGCCAGTCTCGGCCAAACCTCCCGGAGACTCAACGGTACGTTGCAACGTCCCCTGGCCAGAGCTGCCAAGCAGCATGCCCTCGCTGATGAAGCTGAGTACAACCAGCGAATCAGATTTCACGAGGATGGAAAGGGTATTCTTACTCGCAAACGGACGCACAGGGTGCCTTCCCAGCCACTCGTCCAAGCCATCAAACGTCATCAACTGAACAAGGTAAGAAACTTTCTAGAAGCAGGTGTCAATCCGAATGCATATGACTTGGACGGATGCCGCATGCTTTCACTGGCAGTCCGCGCCAAGGACGAGCCAATCGTGAACCTTCTGCTCGAGCACGGTGCAGACCCTGCTTTGAACGACGTGTGCGCGCCATATACCTCGCCTGTACTTGACGCAACAAAAATGGGCGATGAGACAGTCAAAAAGCTGATCAGCATTGGAGCCGATTATACTCAGGTAAGGGTCATACACGCCCTCGCTGGTCGTTGCAGCCTGGATGTTATCAAACTTGCCATTGACAAAGGTGCAGACTTTAGACAAACCAGTATGGATGGCAGGACGTCGATCCATCACGCTGCGACAAATACTGACCACCCAGATGTCCTTGAATTCCTCGTTGGGAAGTACCCTGAGCTGCTTTCCTCCCAGTCGGCCAGGACATTTCTTTGGTCAGCCATCTATAACGGCAGCCTTCGACTCGTCAAAATTCTCATCATAGCAGGTGTTGACATCGCCGGCGACAGCACCGTCCACGCTACCCTTGCTAGTCGTTGCAGTTTAGACGTCGTCAAAGCCGCCATTGACAAAGGTGCAGACTTTCGTCAAATCAACCCAGATGGCAGAACGATGATTCACTATGCTGCGACAAATATCGACCACCCAGATGTCCTTGAATTTCTCATTGGGAAGTACCCTGAGCTGCTTTCCTCCCAGTCGACAAGAGGCAAGACAGCTCTGTGGTCAGCCCTCTACGAGGGCAGTGCCGAACTCGCCCATTTTCTCATCACAGCTGGTATTGACATCAACGTTAGGGACCACGCCGGCAAAACCGCCCTCCATGCCGCCCTCGAATTCAGCCATCAGGCGGTTTACCAATCAATGGAATACGTCGGCCGAGAGATTGTGGAGAGAAGTCTATCAATCGCCAGCGCGCTGCTCGAGCATGGAATCCAGGTTGGTATCCCCGATCAATGGGGCCTCACGGAGCTCCACCATGCGGTGCGCCAGAACGACCACTACTGGTTGCGCAAGTGCATGCCGAGTGTCATCCGCCTGCTGCTCTCCAGGAGTACAGTCGACGTTAACGCGCTGGGTCCTGGTGGCTTGACTCCTCTGCATCTCGCGGCTAAAGCCGGCTGGCTGAAGGCCGTGAAGATTCTCGTCGAGCAGGGCAATGCGGACGTCACCGAGACGGATAATAATGGTAAGGCGCCTGCGCATCTTGCGGAGGGATCGCCCGCTGTCTTGAAATATCTCGTGCGGAAGGCAGCTAACAGATCCTCTCTCATTTAGTTTGTGATGAGCATAGAATTGTCCGAGTCAAACAAGTCAGTCGATGGAAGGTATATACTATTCAGTGCCCATCCTTGCCAGACGGTGCTTGCTGATCTCTGGTGTCTGGGACAGGGAATGGTTGGGCCTTGGCTTCTGGGTTCTTTGGACGGCGTTGGTTCGGTTTAGTCTGATCTGCCTCATTTTTTGCTTTTGTTTGAACAGACAGAACTGCTACCTACAAGCTTTTGGGAGATCTTTGCTGCAATGATATATATCATATAACACTGAATAAGCGTGCCTAAACCCATTGCAAGAGTAATACAGTAGACCTATTACATATCAGCCTCTCCCTGAGAACTTGTAGTCTCAATTACTTTGTATTCATCTAGCTCACAATTCTATTTGGACAAGAAAGTGAAGGAAATTCGTGAGATCTGACGAATGAAAAATGCACTCAAACAATAGCCGAGCAGAGGAGGGTTCCCCGGGGGATTAGTGATGACACTAGCATCAAGATTGGCAGTCTGAAACCCATTATGTACTCCCACCATTAACACAGCTGCCATGCAGTTTCTGATGTACAAAACTACACAATGTTCAATGGTAACAAAACAAAGCGAAGCTCAAAAGAGAACGTAGGCTGGAAATGAGGATCGTATCTCATTGAGAAATGAAAATATACCCCAATCAAGATGACTTGGCTATCGTTCATGTACTCGCGGATGCTCCACTGGTGTTCGGATTCGCAGCCATGGCCGAGTTGTATGCCCGGGAGCTTCCAGTCATTAAGACCGAAGGAAGGCCGATGCTTCAAATGCAAAGAAGAAAGAAGGATTATGTGACAATTGGGTATCATAAGACCGCTGATATCGCAGAGTCGCACAAGTTGAATTCACAAGACAAGGAGATTCCAAGATGCAGAAAGCAAAGAAATTCGTGTGCACAGATCCCGTGTTTAATCGGGGTTGGTCAGCTATGAAAGATATATCAGTACCAAACTCGTCAAGGCGTGCACGACTGGGAAAATACTAACCCGCAGCACCGGACGCGAGTAGTCTTCATTATCCTGGAGCGACACGTCGCTATCCCGGCGCCCGTTCCCATAAAGTACAGTGTCCGTTTTCAAGCGGTTATCAGTGAAAGTTGGCATACGTTGGGGTGTTATCGTCGATCCGGCGGATAATGTGTGACTATGCCCATCAGAGAACATGCCCTTCACGAAACTCATCTGAGAGCCCTTGCTTTGTCTTCCGTCGAGCAGAACGTTCGAAACGCTCGGATCGGGGCTCTGGGCTCGCGAGCGACGTTTGGACGCGAGGACGAAGAAGATGATCGCGACGATTGCCGCTAAGCCACCGACAGCGCCAACAACAGCGCCGGCAATAGTCCCACCCGAAACTCCAGAGCCTCCATTTCGTGAATCTGACGAGGTTGGGGTCGTTGTCGCAGTTGGTTTCGTATCCGAGACTGTTATAGTCTTTACAATACCAGCAACAGTCTGAACCGAAACAGTATTTTGAGTAGTTGTAGGTGCTGTGGTAGTTGTTTTAGAGTCGGTGGTCTCTGTTTTGGATTTGTCGGACTAGAGTGACGTTAGCAATCAGAGTTCAAGGGCTCCTTGGGGCGGTTGGCAGTCAATGAGTCGCGTGGGGACGAAGTTCGATGCAAAGGCTACTGACCGTGGACTTTGTCGAGTCTGTTGAGGATGGAGCAGCTGCTGTGCCCGAAGGATTATGTACAGACATCTGAATATAAGCATACAGGCCCTTCGAGGCATCTCCACAGCTGTCTGTCGGATATCCCGGACATCCTACGGCACAATCGGAGATGTCGGTGTTCGTAGCTTTGTTGGGTGCTATGTTCGAGCACCAGCATTCTTTACCCTGGAGGATTGCGAAGGCATAATCAGCATTGCAGGTGCCCGTGCAGAGACCATTCGACTGGTAAATGCTGATGTCTATAAGGAGAAAAAGATCAGATATCACTTGGTGGCAGAGAGAGGTAGGTGGTCAGGGCTACCTACTGGCAGAGAACGAGGAACCGGTGTTCACGGAAGAGCAGTAGGTGATATCGGAAGCAACTGGCGATGCAAGTAAAGCAAACAGCAGAAGACTCAAGTCGAAAACCATGGCGAAATTTTGGATTGGCAAATGCAGACTAGGAGATATAGTATTCCACCCCCTGCTTTTGTGTCCTGTTCGCGTACACCCCTAATTCGGCAGGCTTCTGAAACTGTGCAATCCCTTTAACGAACCCACCCTTGCTTATGCTGGACGTGCACCTGGGCTTGTCTCCAAGGGATCCTGTAGTTGATAGTCGGCAGGTGGAATAGAATAATCGTTAGATCGACGAAGCTTTTACGGTAAGCTATATGACGCTAAGAGCATCTGCTCCCTGGGTGAATAATGTCGAAATAAGTCCGACACCTCAGGGAGTGCAATAGTCGACTATTCAACGACCGTCCCCAGTCCCGTAGATATAGGGATAACCTCTGGAACCTAATAGTAGTTTAATCGTGCAAGTCCAGCATGAGCCAGGGTTTTGATGGCACCTAAAGGAAAGGAAAAGTGCAAGATCAGTCAGGGAGCCACTTACCAGATTAATTTGAATTGAAGCTGGAGAGCCTTTATGCAGAAGAATTCAGCTTGAACTTAAACCTGCTTTTTCGTGTGTCGGGCCTCAGAACGAGGCATTTGGCAGAACCGGAGAAGCCGATGAGAAGCTCCTTGGCATGGAGCCAGAGAGTGAATGTCGAGCGACCGATAGGTGAGCGACTGGAAAGGTGGGAGGAGCTAGAACGAGAGACAGGCAGAGAAGAAGCGAGTGGAAATCCCCGGATGTCAAACGAAACAGGGGTATCAGAAATGAAAGGAGATGGATGAGGCAGAAGAAGGATGTGGTTTGACAGCGGGAGAGTCGAACAGGACTGAACAATGATAAGGTTGCGAGTTGGTCGGGTGAATTAATTTACGTCCTGCAGTGGAAACTGGGAACTTAGGAAGCAAGTATTTAGTAGGTACTTTGTAGACCAGGATCTTGTCCACTAGGTAGTCTCCAAACTTAAAAATAACGATAAGAATAATAATAATAATAATAGATAATCAATACATAGTGGTACGATAGTATAAAGTTCGACCATTGAGATGTTAATATACCTTACCATGCTTTGTAAATAACAGGGAATGCTCTAGGTACATTACCTAGGTAGGTATAGCTACTCTGTAAACAAAAACAATGACTTAAATTGTGACAGGATAAGTGGATCCATACGGGTTCCACAAAAAGCACTTAAAGCAATCCCAGGAAGACAGAAATACTTGCGAAACTTTGGTCACTTGCTACAGTAATTTGCTATTTCGGCCCAATCCTGAAGCTCAGATAGAAAGAAACAAGAGTGCATAGCAGACAAGCTGATCACCTTGCAATTCGAACTCCGTACTGGAGAATGACATTGAGGCCACATTCATGGATATCCATGAGAGGAATTGACAAACCTAGTGCCTACCAAATCCTACCCGCATGGCAGTGGAGCTCTGCTGGCCAGACTGGGAGTCCGCGACAGCCTTTTTCTTATGAGAAGGGGTTGTGGATTTTGTCTCCTAAAGAAATAAGTACGACATGACGTGTCTGATTATTATGAAGATTTTTGTAGATGCTCCGAAACGGGTATGTTTAGCCTTCATGATGCGGTAATGTCTGCTGGTACTGGCAATGAGATACAGATTGCCGTTTAAGTTTCCTGTCATAATAAGGTTGTTTTGAGTCTGAGATAGGACGCTGTTAGCATCAAGCACTTTCTATCAATCTAAGTGCTTGTCTAATTAATACTTCTCGTCCATTAAGTAATTTTAAAAGCACATCAGATCAAAAGATCAGTCAGTGCGTTTGTTTCGAACTTCAGCAACATCAGACGATCTGTAGATAATGCATCCCAGCAAAAACTGTGTTGGTATATCCCGTCTCCAAGGTAGATGGTACCTTGCTCTGGGTAAAAACCATAGGAGCAATGGGCCTCGCATTGCTGCCGTACCCGTTTATATGATGGTCAATGCTTGCTACACATGCTGTTGCATGAGGTCTATCTACCTACCTACTAATGAGAATCTGGGGGGGAGGAAGGGGGGCAGATGAATGTCAAGTTGAAACCGGTTAGATCTTAACTAGGCAAATTCGAAGCTTAGGTACATTGAAAGTATAATCTTCCTGACATGCTTGGACGCAGCCATGTCACTATCTGACTACTCCGTACTTTGAAAGAACTCATAAATATCGATTTTCTTATAGACTGCATAGTCGTATGGCGCAGTGGACAATTGACAGACATACCTTATCCATCGGCCGCGTCATTTCATTCACAAGCCACGAGTTTGAAAAACCGGGCATACGTAAGGTGCTCCGTCCGGGTACGAGCTCTGAACGAATAATTTTACTCGGCATTCTGCAATGTAGACTGAAAATTATGAAAAGCATTTTCACTATTCACACTGCTTTTTACGTACATATATTCTAATTACAAAACTTACCTTACAGATGGTACTGGAAAATGGGATCTACCGTGTCATCCTGTTGATTTCCAAGCAACTCAGCGTCCAAGAAAAGAGCACGGACCCCGATGCGAAAACTCTCATTGGATTTTGTGGGACCAAGAGTCTGCGGATGGTACTGATTCCAAATCGTTACATACCGTTTGATATACCTGGGCTCCCTTCCTAAGGTAAATACTAGGGATGTCCGATCTCAATCAAGCAGATGAGGCCTGAGAATGGAAGCAGATCCACTATCTGAATGTGAACTTGAAAAATGAATGGATACCCAAGTCTGAATCATCACTTCCCAGCCACGCACAACAACATCAGGAAAAGGTGTCCAGAAAAGTGGAGCGCCATCTTGGCAACAGGGTTGCCGGATTCTGGAAACAAATGGATGGTCTAGAATTTTAATTCTGTACTTAGAACATATGACAGTAGTACTCTCGGCTCTCATGCTTTGTCCTGCATCTGGCTTTTATGATCAAGCATCTTTAAGGTACGTGGTATATGGTTGGCTATGTCGCCCTACCAAGGTACCTCTCCGATTCATCCCGTGCTAGTACCCAAGGGTAGCCACTGAGGAAATCCATGGATGTTTTAAATGATATATATTTATCCTAGGCCAGATCGACTCATGGTCCATACCTATATATCTTCCATTCAAAATTTGATCCGAGCGGTTGAGGTACAGGAACGTAAATCTGCTATACTTTTGGCGCATGAGGGCTACATCCACGAGATCATCATGATGACAGAAACACTCGTGTAGCATGAAAGTTTGGACAACTCAAAAGCGACCCGGCGATCCTTGGATCTAGAACTCTAAAAGCATGCAATTGCTGTTCACAGTGTCATGCTTCCGTGGAAATACAACAGCAACCTACCTGCAACTCTGTCAATGTCATTCCGGGTGTGTTCGTGATATGCCTACTATTCGAACAATGTCGCTGTTCCTCAGGGACTCGTCAACTCAGTATGGGAAATTCTAGGAAGACACTTTCCACGGTCTTTTCTTTCGATTACTTCCCCAGGGAGCATCTCTCATCATCCCATCCCACCTAGACACTCGGAAACGGTTGTGCGAACTTGCTCAAACAATTCCCATTCAGGCGTCACCTTCGTTGTATAATCGCTACCTACTCTCAGCTCAAGTGCTATGCTTGTGACCAAACAGCACCATTTACCACGAATCACCCTAAGGTAGAAAAGGTCGAAATAGACTAAAGATGTACAAAGTATAAAATATGCGTTTCATACTTTCCGGCATCCTGCAGACGAAGGATCTCACACTTATGCGAAGCGAGAGTTGCATCGCTGCAGCCTGCAGCACTTACAATCAATTTCTACTTCTGACCATTTCAGCGCCACAAAGGCAAGTGATGACAACTCTAAGGTAGTCTCCAATGGTGTATCTAGTCGATTGATAAGGAAGCGAACCCCGCCTTTTGAATTTCTCTTTGAGTCCCTGGTCTTCGGTTAGTCGTCCGCAGTCTTCCTTAGTTTGAGCTTGTCGAGACTGATAGGCAGTCAGGGGAGCAAGGAACGTCTACTCTGTAGGTACCACTTAGGATTGTCACCCTGGTTGAGTAGGTAGATAACGACAATAACGACAATGACTTACCTGACTTAAGTCAAAGTCTACTCTCAGGAATACTGCGGAGAAGGCATTTGCCAACTTGACCATCACCAGCGGAAAGACTTCTGAGCTTGTTCAACGCATCTGGTCCGGCTTTGTGGTTTGACGAGGCATATCTCTTTGTACACCACTTGAAGTTGACGATCATGTGGCTTTTGTTAGTATACAGAACTGTTGAGAAGCTTCTCTGTATACCTTACCAACAACAGGACCTGTAATGTTACTTTCGAATTAAGTACACAAACATTGAAACTGGTAATTTTCACCACTCCCACTAGCTTTCAAATAACCAGTCGATCCTCCATCCTTCATTTCTTTTGATTGTGGCTGAAGGAATGAAAAGTGGTGCCCCTCGATTCGCCGATTGGCCATTGCCGATCCCTTACTCCATAGAGTCCAGGCACTATCTAGACCTTTTTCAGTACCCGCTACATATATTCACAGAAGAGCTCTCAGCTCATCTATTACCTTGAAGAAGACAGGTAAACTGGCAGAAATAGAGTGTTTCATTCTCTTATATCTTTTTCAGTTTCAACCTAGGAGGTTATACAGACGTTCTAACGGGAGTCAAACTAAACTCCATCAAACGCAGAACAACGAGCCGAAGCGAACGGAATGAGCCAGAACTAAAATAGCAGCTGTTGTTGACAGTGAAACTTGACACTTGACCACTAGTCTACCTTAATGCCTTGGTGCCAGTGCAGCCATTCCCGTTGCGCCGATATATTTCCATTGTGGAAACTCAATCCTTGACTTCTGTGGCGTCCTCCCCCTCGCTCCTTTTATGTCATGGTAATTTTGATGTCGCGTTTGGTCCTAAATTTGGAATTGTTATGGAGTACTAGAATTATACATCGAAGTTGTGGGCTATGAGTAAGCTATTCCGTCCAGAAGCGAAGTGGTTGGCTGTCGTAATGAATCTATAAATTGTAAGGTACGGAGTAGACGGATTTCATCCCTTTTCGCTGCAGGCCTTAGACAACAGGCACCAAACATCGGTTGCGTGACTTATCACCACCTCTGGCTAATCGAGGTACTTGAACTACGGAGTACCTGATATATGAATGAGGTCCCTATGGAGGATTCTTTCTCTTTTGCCACACTCATTGCTGTACTCCTGTAAGTCTAGCTATCAAATTGCTAATGCATAGTACAAAATACGCATGTCATGTTTGGTTACATGCGTCGAGGAGGATCATTTACCATACATGAAAGGAAGTACCTGAGGTACCTACGGAGTATGGATCCTGCCCTGCTAATACGGTATCCACAAATTCTGAGACAGCTGATCGGTCATTCGGTGCCTTTGGCTGCATGTTTGGAACATATCGAATGGCACTAGCGGTACTCCATAGATCCACGTCATCTGCCATATAAATAAATTCATGAAGGGTGTGGGATGGTCAGCTGTGGATAAGGTTGTTGATTGAGTATATCCATCAATTCCTCGAATATCATTTGACAGGTACTCTTGGTACAAGCTGGGCATGTCTTCAGCTTCCTACTGCTGCTTCAGAGGCCTGCATTCGCTGACCCGACAAACCAACATTCGTCTGCTAATGGTCATAAGAGCACCTGGTGGATGATAGAGCGATAACTTAGAGAGGTAGCTGACAAACACGAAGAGAAAAAAAGAAACTGGGTATCTGTCGTCGGTAGCTATTTCAGGCTCAGAATCATAAGAGGGTTGAGAACGTCGGCCGACCGTTTGACCAAGCCACACTCCGATCAGTCTCAACGGTGGACCGAACTTGCTCCGTCACCATCTGTCCAACGGAGCTGGACCTGGTCTCCATCGTCCTTCTTCGATAATGAGCTCCCGCTCTTTCTTCAGTCTCCGCTCATCCCGAGGTCGGAGACGCGGAGACGGCGGCCTCCCCAGTAACACGGGAGCGGGTGCGACCGGTTCAGGTGCGAATGGAATACGCATGGAGGCTCGCTCCCTGCTAATCGCCTGAATTCGCTGGCGCCGTGCACGGCGGATGTCCTCCGATAGTGCGACAAGGGCTGATATATCGTCCTATGATTGTGGAGACCTGTCAGCTGGGCCGGAGGCAGCGACAAAATTTGCAAGGGGAAGAGTGGGCTTCGACAAGAAGGCCTAGACTCACATATCCAAGATACGAGAATATGTAATAGAACGATTCAGTTTCCTCGTATTCATAGCCAGCCCGCTCAATGGCCTCCCTGACCACAAGGTCCTTGGTGATTTCTGTCCAGAGACGATCTCGCTTGTCCTTTACGCCAATGTATCGCCGTCCGATTCGACCATCTTTGCGGTCGATGTTCTCGTCAGACAGTCTTCCGTGGCCCTTGATGGATCGGGATCGCTGTGTGGATACACGCCGCTCCCGTCGCATCTCCTGCTCTGCACTGCCATGGCTTCCTGAGTCAACCCGGACTATCGCTTTATCTTCAACCGTGACTGTGGGTGTGCTCCGCCGCTGAGGCCCTCCCGCATCGCGCCGGGTGTACTGTTCCTCCTCGAAGACCTGGACCTCTTCATCACTTTCGTGGCGTTGAGGTTGACGTTCCATAATCAAAACGTCCTCTTTTCGGTTTGAGGTCTTGAATTTTGCGTGAGAGATGTCAATTTCGTCCTCGCTCTTGTTGCCAGATTCTGAAGATGAAAGTATGGATGGAGGTGAAGTATCATTGCGTCGTTCTATAATGATCTTCTCTTTTCTTGGGCGTCCTCGTGTACTATACACAAGTAAGCATGTGATTCGAACTTCAATGGAACGATTGTCGGCTTACCGGTGACGAATCTCCAACTCCTCGAAGCTACTGGGAGAAGAAGGCTCTGGACTGGGTGCAAGTGGTGCACGAGGCAATTCATAACCTGCGACAGATGGGAAATAAGCATCTGACATGAGCGCGAAATGTCACAACTCACCATCTCTCATGCGTTCACGAGATGTAACATGAGACTTCCGAACCTGCGAAAGCTCTCTCGAACTTGGCGACTCCGGGGACGTCGAAATTCCTCTTTCTCGCATGGTAATCTTTTCCTTTTCCTTGAACCTACCCCTTCGACCCCTCCGCTCATCTCTTCGGATAATGATATCCTCTTCATCCTCTTCGTCTCCATCCAGCTGCCGAGGCCGGTGGGATCGTAAGCGTGCTGCTGGTGTACGTTCTCTAACATCACTGTGGAGCATGGTATGCTCCAGCCTGGCGTCAGATCCACGGCGATAGAGCTCATCTCGCTCAATCTCAAGTTCCGCGTGTTTCATCCGCGAGTTTTTCTTCTCTTTCTTGTTGCGACGTAAGCGTACAAATTCCTCCTCGTCATCCAAGTTAGGTCGCGGTATCGACGGCCTTTCTCTCTGCAGCTCAACTTCTCCCTCGCCAGATTCGGCCCCTGCATACCTCCGTCTTTCCAATACCTCCTGGAAGTAAATATCCTCCTCCTTAGCGGTCCTCCTATTCCGAGGTCGCTCACGACGCTCGTGCCTGTCCCGCTCGTAGTCCCTCAATGTCTCGCGAGGAAGCATGTCCATCTCATTTTCCTCCCGCTCCCGCATCACAGCCAGGGGACCAGGGTTCCGCGGTGGATCAAAGCTCTCGCGAATAAAGTCAGGCTTTGACCGTTCTCGTATGTGTAGGCGTTCCAGATCTTCCACGGGAAGCGGGGTGGTCATTCGACGTCCGTATTGCAATTCATCGTCTTCGGCGAAGCGCTCGCGTCGAGACCTCCGCGGACGTCGATATGTATCGCTTTCTTCCTCGTAGAGGTCCTCCTCGTAGTACTCATGGTTTCGTGCTCGTCGGGACATATCCGAAATCTGAGAGATGCAAGACTGCCCACTGAAGTGAGATAGAATTTGAGCGATGGAAATAGGGCGGTTTTATTGAGTCGTGCTTTTCTACGCATCAAAATCATTGGTGAGGGGCACTGTACGAGGGGTAATATTGACGGGTCCGGACGACCGCTGGCAGATATCGAACAAAGTTGCTCAATGAGGAATTTCAGAAGCTGCCGAGGGCCAGAAAATACTGATGGATGCGTAGCTTGCTGCGATGTAAAAAGCATGGATTGAGCCTTGCCAACGAACAAGGTCTTCGCTGATGTCACCGCTCAGGATGCCATGCAGTAGTCATTGTCGGTGAGACGTAGATACGAGCAATCCAGCGCAGAAATTGAAGCCACGACAATAATTCATAGGACTGAAGCAGGAATTAAAAATGCCGACTTTGAAAATAGGTTCATACTCCAGTCTGCATGGTTCCTTGAACCGTGGTTCGTTGACTTTTGAGTCAACTCAGCTGCAAGTTAATTTCGACTAAGAGAGTTGAAAACTACGGTATCTCGCTTGGCGATGGCATTCATTAAAGAGCGACATGCTCTCTGTGATTTCTTAGGCATATATTCAACTGTGGACTAGCTCTCTCGCTACATGTCGGTCCTCTCGGGGCGAACATCTTAGTTGATATAGTTCTACTGGGAAAAATCTTATGTGATGACTTGTGGTAGACAAAAATTCTTAAGATTGAGATGCAGTTAATGTTATCGCCTCAATGCAGGGCCGGGTGCCAGCTGCAGCTTTCTGAGCAAGTTTGAGCCACAGACAGCCAATTAAGCGAGCGTTATGCTAGCTCACAAAGTTAACTTTCCTACAAAGGCTCTGGACGGAATGATGCTCCCTACACACGATGGTTATATGCGTTTTGGAATAATCTCCTGAAAGCCGTGAGGCTATCAATCTGGAAAGGTACACAATAACAGCAACGTAATCACATGGAATGCTTCATCGAGGAAAAGACCATGCACCATCAACCAACCTTAAAAGTGTGGAATTGATATCAGGGTAACACTTAGAACATTCATAGGTTTAGGCAATACTGCTTGATTGATATGCCCACACCGTTCGCAGTACGGCCGCTACCTAGCAGACTAAGAGATTGTCAGATGTTCGAGCGACAGCTAATTGAGCGAGCCATCATCCGAAACTGAGCCGGGTCTGTCCTTTCTCTGGCTTTCCGCGAGCACTGCGACCACCTCTTCTACGAGCTTGAAGCGTATCCGAATCATTCGGACGCGACATCGGCTGACTCTTTCTAGCTGTCCGTCTTTCTTCAAGTTCGAGATCTTTGGCGAAATGCCAATCTTCATGCTCGTTCTGTTCATCAATCGGGAGCGATTTCTGGCACCGATAGCACGTATATGAAGCGGATGGGGTCGCAATCGTTTGAGCATCTGGCAAAGATGATTCGCCGTGGAGTGAACCTCTACCGTCGTCTTCATTTTTCTCACCAAACTGTGCTGGATCTGAGTCTAAGGAGATAGCTTCAGAGGCAAGTTCAGAGGGTGAATTGAAGAATCGCCTGATGCCGCTGCTGTCGACCTTCCTTCGTTTTTCGTCATGATGATTTGACCCCGTCCGTTCCGCTGAGTCCGGATTTCTCGTGGCTTGAGCGGCACTTTTCGCCGGTTCGCCTCGAAGTAAGAAGCTATCTATCGCCTGATTCTTGCTGACTCCATCTTCAAAGCCACCAACGCTCAAGGAGAGGTTCGCACATGGCCATGCACGTCCATCGCCTATGACCTGGCGGAGCAATGTTCTACCAAGTTCGAACAAAAGACTCTCGTCGATTGTTGCCGAACCCGGAATGGGAAGTTGGCGAGAGCGTACTTGACCGCCTTGTCTATGATGCAAAGCGACAGTTTTCGGACGGCGTCTGTTTTCAAGCACGCCGTCCTCAACAAGGCGACCGTAAATATCGGCCGCGAAGATCCGCAGCCACTTTTCGGCTTGGTCTGCAGAATTGATGCTCGGCCTGAATGACTTTGCGGATAACATGGACTTGATTTGTGTCCTTGGATTCACCTCGCTCTTATCTTCACCACGAATGATTCCGTAGAGCCAGCTGGCAGTGTCATCATCAAGCTTGGCACGAAATTGCTCGAGTGGCACTTGTAGCAGATCGCTCACTTGCTCTGTACCGAAGAGAGTGGTCACCTGGTCTCCGAGTTTACCTCCAAGCATTCTGATCTTGGTAAACTTGTAGCCACCCAGAAAATGCTGAATCGCGCGGTTTCTGACGATTGTCTGCTTGTTTGGCTTGTTACAAGCGCTTCCCAACTTGGCCATCATCTTGTTCCTGGCGATGCCCCCGGAACAGGTATAGCTGAGCTTGTTCCAGACAGCTGTTCGGACTGACCGAACGATCTCCGAGCCTATGAGCATGGCAATATCATCCCAGTCAGGATCATCAACTTCCGTCTCATTCTCATCGAGGTCTATCAAGCAGTCTTCGGTACACCATTCCAACGCCGTCGTCGGGGGGCGAGGCAACGGGGTACTGCGTTCGTCACCTTGCGGTCCGATACGCAGTTCCGGGTACCGCTGAAGCAATAAAGCGTATATGAGTGGCGACAAGTCGATAAATACTTCGTCAATACTGGCCTTTTCGAGGCTAGCAGGCTGGACTTGATAGTGCGAGCCAATTCCATGTTCGCTGTCCACGAGTTCCGCGTGCCATCTCGAAAGCTCTTCCTTCATCACTTTCAGAATCTTTCGAGATTCTGCACGATACGGATCCAAGCATACTTTATCAGTACTGATATTCTTGAATGCGTCTTCCCTGTAAGCCCACTTTCCGCCCTCTCCCTCGCGAAACGTGGCCACGTGCTGCAGAACGATCTCGGGACAATGCTTCTGCGCTTCGCTGGCTGACATCATTCTGCTTATCCCGAAGGACCGAGCGGGATAATTGATGGCGATGAGCGAATCCCATTGCCGTACAGCGAGAGGCGTCTCCTTCGGCGTGCCCAGCCGTACCATCTCACATTGTGCATAAAAGGCATCGAGGTCAATATGAGCGATTACCCTCAGTGGAGTCGCCGTCGAGCCCTGACGTAGAAGCTGTAGTTGGCGGTAAGTGAACTGAGACTGGCATTTCACGGAGCTGCTGGGCGAAGACGACAAAGCGGCAGAGGGATCCGGAGACGAGCGAGACATGTCGAAGCGGACTGTATCATAGACATGGCGAAGTCTGTATGCATCAAGTGCTAGGCTTGAATTCGTGATTGTAAGGTCGTCGATGCACCATGCTTTGGCCTGGAAAATTTGGTTCTCATCGCGTACGTCGGGTCGACTCCAAAGACATGGGTTCGGGATATCTTTGCGGAGATCCCCGCCATTACCCGAAACAGTTAGCTCCCATGTGATTGAATACAGACCTGAACGACAATCCACTGTTTAGATTGAGTGTGAGAGCCATGCCTCAATGTTGAACTGTGTACACATTCTCGCTCAGATAGGCAGACTTTGAGCGCATGGATAGGTCTATAGGTTCAAGTGGGCTGGTGTGAATTATTCCAGCTGAATACCTCTGGGCATCAGAAGATTGAAACCACGTGACCTGATAAATGCTAATTGGCTCTAGGTAGTGAGTTACAATGACTTGTGCACCACACCTCCGTAGCAAAAGAGCCCTTCAAAGCAAGACAGTCGAAACAACATTGTCCTCAATTAATCAAGGCGTCGTCGCAAGCGAGGGCACTATGAGCCAATTACGTCTGAGCACTCTGTAGATAGATTGACTACATCGTTGGCCAGAGAGCTTCGGCTGACCAGTATTTCAAGAAACACGGCAAGGGATAGCAGGTCCGAATTCGGCAACTCCTGTTCCATGCAACTGCAAGGCCGAAGGATAGATGCAGCAACCAATGGAGATCATGCAGCAAGAGAGGACACCTGTTGTGATATTATTTGAGCAGCAGATATGTGTCTCAGCAGTTCTACCGCTCGCAAGGCATGGATCACCAAGATGCCATGGTCTGGTGATGGCCTTTGAAGAATAGAAGAGCCTAGGTAGGGCGTTCAAGGCAATTATGAGCGCGCCATTCAGCACGCGACCATCAATGTAGTAGTGTAAGGACTAAGGAAAGGGAATTCGTCATGAACCCTGTACTTGGTGGTGAAAACGACCTGTACCAGAAGCTCTGAGTCTGCTGTCTTGAGTCTTAGCAAAGCGTGAATCACGTAATTACGCTTTAGATGACACATTACAAATAAAGATCAAAGCAAAAAAGCTGGACGAGGCTAGGATGTTGCGTATTCTGGAAAGCTGAGAAGAATGCATTGTATCATCATGAAGAGAAGCTGGTCATGCAGCCGACCAAGTGAAGTCAAGTGAGGGTGCTGAAGTACAATGATGTAGATGCAGCAAGTACCTTTGCTGAGGAAACAGATATGGTAAGGCTATTGGCCACAGGAGATCATGATCACCATCAGAGGCGATAACAAGGCAGGGACTTGCACTTTTCAAGAGTACATCGCATGCACCGGCCATAGTGAGGCGGCTGTCACTGGGGCTCCAGTATCTCAAAAGTACCACATTCTCACATGATGAAATTCATCCATGGAAGAAGGACTGAAAAGCGCCCAGCACAACCAGAGGTAGATTAGCGGCCCGGTGCGGGTACAATTTTGTTACCTTAGATTGGCGCACTTGAAGCCTTGGGTCTATATGCTGGATGGACGAATGAGCGGTTTGGGATGCCCAAAGGCCCCTCTAGCCCGCCACGCATTTCTGCCCAACTGTCTGCACTCTGCCGATTATCTGCTCGCTACGGACTACTGAGGGCCAATCCCCAACGCCCCCTCCTTCGACCTGCTCTGCCATTTCTTCAAGCTATTGTCCCTCACTGATTTCGTACGCGGAGTGCTCAATCTTTCCTCTGTAGCTGACTGGTACTGGTAATACTGTTAGGTCTCCCCAGCCAGAATCTGCAAACTCCAAACTGGAACAAGTGGACATGCATATCAGCATGTCTATGAGGTGTCTTCAGGAACTCTTCGAAGTGTGAGCTACGAAATGAGTCACTACGGCGATTAACAATAGATTCAGATATATAAGTGAACTTTGGAAAGAGTCATATGGGCAGATCTACCTTATCCTCACTAAATGGACGGAGAAAGCAATTAAGTACCATAACGGGGCTACGAAGTCTCTACTCACCGTTGATGCGTTCTCTGAATGTTTCTATCTACCTCAACTCAGTGTCGCCTTCTGAGTGTCAACTTTCCCACCTCTGCGTCTATTCACTGGCTGGAAGGCTAGATAGTATGACAGCAGGTATATTCAGTGCAACTTGACAGCTTCGATCTGCATCACTTCCATGAGTTAGGTTTTTCATATTCTGATCTATTGAAGGATGGCCAATAGACCGTATCACCGTCAATAAGACTTCCCGAAGAGTCTCATATTTTGCCTCCTGCCTTACCTAGACACTACTGGCCAGAGGGACGGTGTCCAGACAATTATTTTTCAGGAAGCGCGACTACCTAGACCATCGAAAATCCTCTGCAAGCCGTATTTGTCACCATGCATGTTTTGGGGAGACTTTAACGCAGTCATCGGATGTGAGTCCACTCTCGGTAGGTACCTAGGAACAGAGGTAAGGCAAGGTAGTCTCGTACAGGAAGTATCTGCTTACTCCGTAGTAGGTCAATTCTTAATCATCATTATTTTTCTTTTTCGTATTTTCTTTTCTTTTTTACCTTTCTTTTCGCCTCGATCATTATTTATTTTCGGACTTCTCACCAATGATAATGTGGAGTCGTCGTGGCACCAGACAAGGCCAGGCAGCCCAATACGCCGGCCCAACAGCCCAAATGGCCAACCGCGCCCTTGGTCGAATCGAATGAGCAACAAACACAACCCACCAGCCCTTGTTTTTCCCTTGCCAATGTGCCAAATGCCCACACCCCCTCTCTCCCTCTGTGCGCTGAGCTGGCGTCTTTAGCCTCTCTTATCTCCCCGTCCATTTCTCTTCTCTCCCGCGTAGATAATTTTCTTCCTCTTCTTCTTCCTTCCCTTCTGTTCCTTCTAGTGCGCAACCTGGCAATTGTCTCCCCCGCCAGCCCGAAGAATTCCCTTACAACTTCTGGAGTGTTGGAGGTATCAGACTCACCACCGCCAAACCGGAGAGAGACACCCCACCCAAAGCTTCACCCCTGATCCCCTCTCCTAGATCCTCGGTCATCCATTCCGGCCTGAATTTTCGACTTTTCCCTTGCATGACTTGGTCGCGGTCCTTGAACCTATATCACTAGAGAGACAAAAAGAAAAGAAAAGAAATCACCTCAGGATCTTGGAAGACAGCCCTTGACAGCCGTCCGTGGACAGATACGCATTACCTGGATTTCTTCTTTCTCCTGGTAATAATCACCCAGCCAGCAGTTCACGTCTTGAAGCTTGCATTTTAAGTGTGTGCTTTTTGCGAGACGGAAAGGAAATATCGGATAAGCCTTGAACCATCAGCCTTGGAGTTCCCTGGACACGGCCTAATAGAACCGTACTTGTGCTGTTTCTTTTGCAATCAACCCAAGAGAGCATCTTGTCAACTTCCCACTTCCTGGATACCTCGGCTACTTGTTTTATACCGCCCTGGACTTCGTTGTGGCCACTTGGATCCATTGCATTTAATCACTTAATACCGGATACCTTCTCCCTGGAACAAAATGACTGGACGCCATGGATATGAAGGACGCCCGGAGCGTCAGAACGAGTACTTTATCCCTGGTGATGGAATTAGCCGGGAAGTCATCCAAGCAGACATTTGCCGTTACCTTGGAAATGATGCACTCGTAAGACCCGGAAACCATAATGTCTGTTTCCCAGTCTCTCCTATCTTAAGATCAACCAAGCAGTTCAAATCTGTCAAATCCTACCGTTTGCTCTCCTACTGACTCATTGCGAACAGGGTCGTCAGGGCTACTTCATCCGTGCTTATCGGAATCTGACTTCTGTATGTCCAAAATAACCTTCTCTCAGTGCGAAATCGATCGAAAGCAATAGAGAAAGAAAGAAAGAAAGAAAGAGAAGACTTCAGGCTGACTGTTACGCTCAGGAAATGATTGCTGATCTCAAAGCGGACTCAGCGCGCTGGGAAGCAGACGTCATGCGTCGGGCTGACCAAGGCTATCCGAGAGGTAGTTACATTCACGACTACAACGTTCGTCAAGCCCCTAACGTGGTCCCAGCGCCTTACGCATCTTCTTCTATTCATGAAGTGCGCCAGCAAGGAGGCCCATCACCGCCACCTGCGTACTCTCAACCACCTAGTCAACCCTATGTGGATCCATACACTCAGGCCCCGTACGGTGCAACCCAGAGCCCCCCATACACAGCTCCATCATCATATCCTTCAAGCCATTCGCCTTTTGCGGCAGGACAGAATCCCTACCCTCCGCAAGTCCCTTACTCTGCTCCAGGCCAGCCCGCAGTGTCTGCCGACATGCACCCATCATACACCTACACGAGCAACACTGGCTATCCCTATGAGAACGGGAGAAGTAATGCTCCACGCTACACAGGACCTGGCTATGAAACTGAGTCGGACTATTCCCCGGTCACCTCTGGAATGACTTATCCTGCCACAACAGCTCCCGATCCCCGGATAGGAATGGATCCCAGATATACCCCGGAGTTTGACCGCAACAGGCCACAGGCAACAAGAGAGAGCCAGGCCCCGCGTCGAACCCGGTAGAGAGACAAAAGTTGATGCCTTTTCTTCGCTGCTTATATCATGATACCTCCAAGGACTCGTCACAAACCCTTGGCTATCCTGGGTAAATCAACCCTGGAAAATAATGAATCTACAGAATCATCCTGGAGTACTGCGCATATTGATCCTGGCTGTTCTACGGGGTCTCTGTCTTGTTTATTTTGCCTTTGGGAAATTCCAAGCCGAAGGAGATCTTTTGAGAAAAGCCTTCATATCCGACTTGCAAGTTTGTGGAGCCATTATCTGAGAGTCCGGGACATATCGCCATGGATAAGCCTTGGAATTTCCGTTACATTTCACTTGGCACCTCAGGCGACGCTACTCGCTGATACTTTCCTTGCCTGGCTAATGGCATCTAACTCTTGATACCGGGCCTGCCATATACCAATGGTGTGGATGGCTGGAAGAGAGATCTGTGCAACGAGTTCCTAGAGGCGGCTTTTTGGCTTTGCATTGTATCGGCGGTTTTCGAGCACTTTGTTCGATATACTTTACTTCTGTCCTGAGGAACATCCCCAATTTGCTTGCTCGGTGGTGTCCTGGTTGTCTGTTTCTCATGCTCTTTCCGGTTTCTTTTCGCTTTGATCGAGGAGTGTAACGGCCTTTTATCACAGTCCTGATTCTGATAGGAGCATCTGGCTGATCCAAAAAGCATCAGTTAGGAGCTTGGATGTTTTGGTGATGTTGTCCACGATCTATATGTAGATATGAGCATATATGGCGTTATTCCATTCTGTGTTTATTCAATGGATATTTATTGTTGGCACCAAGCAATTGATTGGCTATTCCTGCCTCAGTTTATTGAAGTTCGACTCCAAGCATTGTCGTCGGCCCTTTCTTTATTCCCTCTCCAAAGGCTGGTCAAATCGGGTGTAAAACATGGAAGGGTACGAGGTTTTCGGTGCTACGTTTTCATTAATGTATTAATTCCTCCATGCGTTGAAGGTCCAACCACGTTTTAGCCGCACGTTCGACGACGCCTGACTTATAACACTATTGTTGAAAAGGCAAATATTAGAGCCCATGTATCTTAGTTGGTCTTACTTTATTTCAACAACCCGTCGCTTCCACTCCTTGAGCCAGACATATCGGGAGCTTCGCGAAGCATACAGCTGCTCGTTCCGCACCAGCCTAGAACGGCATTTTCGTAAGAGGTGCGATCCAAGAGGAACAAAGTTTAAGCCGGTAATATGAAGCCGGAATTCCAAGAAGATGCGAATATGGAGAGAAGTAAAAAGGTCAGTTCAAACGAGAATGGTAGTGTCTGCGCTCTAAAATCATTTTCATGTACAATACACCGCTGCACTCGCACTGTCAAGCTCAACAAGGGGATTCACGAGTATGAAGACATCTGGTGGAAGGTGAATGCCCTGAAGGGCTCTGCGTCGGTAGCTCAGTATAAAAGATGTTAACCCGCAAGCACTTCCGATTGACGCAGCCTAGGTAATGGATTGTCTGTCGTCAGTGCCCGACAAAGTGTACCGACGCCCGATACTATTGTGATTCGAGTTCCCCCAATGAAGAGCATCCTAGCAAGTCAAATCAATTTCGCTCGTCCTCCCCGTGAGATATCTATTCGTCATCGTAGCCTTGTGGGATGTTCCGGGGTCCCTGGGGAACTGGGATTAGGGATTGCAATGTTAGCGTGCGAGCGCCACAAAGATAGAAATCCGATAGCAGGAGAGCATAGGAAAGAAGAAAATATCGAAGCCTTACGGGGATAGGTCAATGGAATAGGTTCCGGGTCAACATCACCGAAGAACCGTCTGATGGGGGGAAGGGTGACCAGCATGAGAGGACCTGTCGCTCCAACGACCAAGGAGTAGAAGATGGCTGGCTTCTCATGCGAGGCCCAGCGGAGGTACCGGAGAGGAGTCGACCAGAATTGGGGAGTAGTCATGGTTGCGAGACGAAAGGTCGATGATTCAGAAGGATTTTTGCGGGATTCGGTTGAAGCTCGTGAGAGGGACGGACGGATTGGATCAAAGGGTCAATTGAGCAGAGCTCGGCTCAAATTAGGTATTCTATCTTCCGGGAAGTCCGATACTTTGAAACTGGGTTGAATCGCGCCAGAGGGGCGGGTATCGCAACGGAGAGGGGGTATATCGTCGAATGGAGGTTGTGAGTGACGACGGCCGACGATTGCGCAGTTCAAAGCGGCGAAGAGGTCTTGGCACTCTCGGTCCAAACACGTTGCCCGTTCTCTCCAACTAAACGGAACTGACGAAGCTCCTTCAGAGGACACTCTCCTCTACCAATTCATTTCCCTCTTCTTTTCCTTCTCCTTCTCTGGACTGCAGTGACTTTCCTTTCAGCCAATTGCCCGCTCCGCTGTGCGGAATTCGATACACCATGCGGTGGTGCCTCACTCTTCTGGCATTCTGCTTCTTGGCAGTTGTACATGCATTAAGTAGCTCGGGCAATCGTCTGCTGGTTGTTTTGGAAGATGCCGCAGAAAAGGAATTATACTCGAAATTATGGGCTGACCTAGAAGGTGCTCTAATCTACTGAACTTCTGCGTCAACATGCTAATCATTAATTGGTAGCTCGAGGATATAACCTCGACTTCGAATCCCCCAAGAATGACAAGCTCAGCCTGTTCGAGCTCGGAGACCGAGTCTACGACCATCTGTTTCTCCTGCCTCCCAAGTCAAAGGGTTAGCGTTGCGCTTAGACATGTCCATATGCTCTGCTTTGTACATCTCAATTGACCTCTTGACCAGGCTATGGACTCTCCCTTACCCCGAAGAGCATTATTGAATTCATGAA
The DNA here is from genome assembly GCF_010724455.1 of Aspergillus lentulus. The sequence continues at coordinate 65,282 of NW_022983920.1, read as the reverse complement.
CAAGGACGGCAACGTCCTCCTCGCCTTGTCGGGCAAGTCCACAACCGCCAGCGCTATCAGCTCGTTGCTACTGGAGCTCGATCTCCATCTCCCTGTCGATCGTTCTTCTGTCACCGTCGATCACTTCAACTACGACACACTTTCTGCTTCTGATAAGCATGATGTCTTGCTACTCCAGCGACCAGGCAAGCTGAGGCCTGACGCCAAGGCTTTCTTTGATGGTGAGGGCGTCGTTGCATTTCCTAGAGCTGTTCCTCATACCCTGGGCGACGCAAACCCTCTCATTGCGCCCATTCTGCGAGCCCCCGCCACTGCATACAGTTACAACCCTAAGGAGGACGCGTCATCAGTCGAGGATGTTGCAGCTACAGGTTCGCAGTTGGCTCTGGTCTCGGCCATGCAGGCTAGAAACTCCGCTCGCTTCACTCTCCTGGGCTCCGTGGAGAGTCTGCAGGATCAGTGGTTTTCTGCGACTGTCAAGGCCCCCGGCGATGTGAAGCAGACGAAGACGGTCAACCAGGAGTTCGCCAAGCAGCTTACCGCATGGACATTCAAGGAAACCGGAGTGCTCAAGGTCGGAAAGATCGAGCATCATCTGGCTGAAGATGGTGAAATCACTCCAGAGAAGCTGAACCCTAAGATCTATCGGGTAAAGAATGAAACTGTAAGAGACAGCCATTCGAGGTTCCATTGCCTCTTTCCATGCTCACGCTTCTCAACAGGTCTTTAGCATTGAACTTTCCGAGTACGACTATGATCGTTACGTGCCCTTCGAGGTTCCAACTGGCGATGCTGTCCAGCTTGAGTTTACCATGCTGTCTCCCTTCCATCGCCTGAACTTGGAACCCGTCCGGCGAACGGATAACAGTACAGTTTACAGCACACGATTCACCACTCCCGATCAGCATGGAATCTTCTCCTTCCGAGTGAACTACAAGCGCCCGTTCCTCACCAACATCGAAGAAAAACTTGAGGTGACTGTTCGTCATTTCGCTCATAACGAGTACCCCCGAAGCTGGAGGATCAGCGGTGGATGGGTCTGGATTGCGGGCCTGTGGTCCGTCATCGCTGGCTTCTTGGTGTTCGTTGTTGCATGGCTTTACTCAGCGCCTTCTGCCGCTGCGCTGAACACAAAGAAGACGCAATAATCCTCTGTAAAATCTCAACGAATGATAGTTCGAAATGAAGCGTGTACTTGCGTGGGAAGCCCATAATTCAAAAGTATGTACAGTCATATGCCATAAGCCAGTAGGGTTACACAAAATCCGGAGACACAAACATCCCGCCAAATGGGAACTCCAAACCATGCGAGGAGATGAGAGCAAATGCCGCGCTATAATTCAGGACAGCGGATCTAGGCATTTCGCCAACCTAGTGAGTCGCGAGCTTCAAATATTAAAGTCCCCTAGTCTTCTCAGGGTCCATCTGTACTTCATTTCCGCTAATCTCCTTAACAGTTTCAAAGGCGGGCTTGCCGGCGTATAGTTGCTGGTGGGATTGGGATTTGCCTCCTTCGAGCTCCCTGGAAACTGAAATGGGCTGATTTCCACGGAATCGCTTTCGCATGTCGATCAACCCTCGCCTAGATTGTGCCCATTGTCAGCTTTATCACTGCAATAAAGCATGCATGTCGGTTCCACTCACTTGCACTCGCTGAATCCTTTCCGCAACTGTTGGCATTTCATAGGCAGTTCATCGACGAGGGGGGTGCTCAAGCATTCACGCGGGGTGTGCCGCTGGACCATGATGCAATCTGATTCTTGCAAACATTGCGCCAGTGCGTCTCCTGAGAAAAGTCGCCAGACTCATTAGTATCCAGATACGTTACATGGTAGGTGAGAGTCGCGGAAGAGATGTAGAGCGTGCTCCGGGGGAAACGCCCCAACGGGTACAAGAAAATTGAGAGTTACTCACTTAGTTCTCTGCATGAGCTTGGCATCGTGCAGGTGTGCAGAAAGCGTGTCGATGGACTGCGCTGACGAACCACTATCAAACTGTCAGGTATCAGATCGTCGGAATCTCCTCGGCGGCGAAAATCCGGGCTAGCCCTCTTTGGCTTCTGCTTGTCCCCGGATTAAGTAAGCATCACATGAAAATGAACGGCGCGATGCCGCATGACGTCGCGGTCTTGGTTGATCTCTTAAAAGAACGAAGCATTGACCATGAAGTGTTCTGTTTTAATCCTTGATTCAGCGCATCATGTTAGGTCGGTGCCGTTGAATGCGAGTGTCACTTCCAACACCCTTCATTAAACCACATCTGCCAGAGCAAGTGGTCAACATAACATCGCCATGGCCGTTCCACTGATCGGAAGACTGTTTTGGTTCGAATACCTTGCCCTTTTTGCGTCCTTGATTCTAGTGCTCCTGGAATGGGTGATACATTTTATTACATTCTGCCTGCGTAAGTATACTGAGGAGGCACCTCGGGTCTCAGTCTTCACAGTCTCCAATTGCAATTCAAGGCTCGTTCAGTGATAAGGGGCTGACCTAGAGCAGCGGAGCCTATAATCGAGTTCTGTCACGATCGTTCCAAGGCCTTATTCAATTTTCTGATACCGGGGGAGAGACTATACAAGCGTGGTAAGGAGGAGCAGATCGCTGCACAGGTTGCGCAGGCCTCCAACTTTGCAGACATTTGTGCCATTTTCGGATATGAGGCGGAGGAGCACATCGTGCAGACGAAAGACGGCTTTCTGATAGGACTACACCGCCTGGCCTATCGCAGAGGCGAGGAGGGTCGCCTCGTCAATCGAGGAGAGGGAACCCTCGAGAAGAAGGTTGTCTATCTCCATCACGGTCTTTTGATGTGCAGCGAAGTCTGGGTGTGTTTGACGGATGCTCAACGATGTCTCCCTTTTAGGCTTGTGGAGAGAGGATATGATGTCTGGCTTGGGAACAATCGCGGCAACAAATATTCCAAGAAGTCTATTCATCACTCTCCCCTGTCCACCAAGTTCTGGGGCTTTTCGATGGACGAGTTTGCGTTCTACGATATCCCTGACAGCATTAACTACATCCTCAATGTGACAGGACAGGCTTCCTTGTCGTATATCGGGTTCTCGCAAGGAACAGCACAGGCGTTTGCGACTCTATCGATTCATCCGTTGCTCAATCAGCAAATAGACGTCTTTGTGGCCCTTGCCCCTGCAATGGCGCCCTCAGGTCTGCGGAATCGCATCGTGGACTCGTTGATGAAGGCTTCACCCAACTTTCTGTTTCTCCTGTTTGGTAGACGCAGCATCCTCAGTTCCACCCCTATGTGGCAGACAATTCTCTACCCTCCAATCTTTGTTCGCATAATCGACGCATCGCTTTCAATTCTTTTCGGTTGGGAGGGCAAGAACATTAGCTGGTATCAGAAACTGGCAAGTTACCTGCATCTCTATTCGTTCACTAGCACAAAGTCGGTAGTGCATTGGTTCCAAATCATGCGGCATAGGACCTTTCAAATGTACGATGATGAAGTTCATGCTCCGTTCAGCGTTGTGGCCAGTCAACGGTTTTACAAACCGGTCAAGTACCCCACCAGGAACATCAAGACCCCGATTGTTCTTCTCTACGGTGGAAGTGACAGTCTGATCGATATCGAGGCGATGTTGCGAGAGCTCCCACGGGGGACGGTGGCCAAGTCAATTCCAAGTTATGAGCATTTGGATTTCCTCTGGGCAAGAGACGTGGACCAACAGGTGTTTGGACACGTTTTTGAGGCTCTTGAGCGGTATGGCCCCGGAGACTATAGCGGGACGAAAGGGCAAAGAGCAGTTAAACAGACCAACGGCTTGATATAACCTACAGCTCCAACAGAAACTGTTGCTGTCGTACCTTTTATTTTTTATGGCGGTCAGGTCTTTCCCTCTATTTTGCGTGGATGTACGAGGATACCAGGAACTCAGCGGTTTTGGTTGCTTGATATCTGTTGGACAATTACGTCAGAGCTTGCTCCAACATTCCGTTCAGTTATACACCATAGATCTGTCCATAGCTAGAGTCACCTCCAAATAGCACTTTCGGAGCGCTGCCTGACTTTCCGAATGGTCTTGGCTTTGGTGGTACTTCTTATCAAGGGTACCATGACATCCGACTTAGGCGAGCCATAAGATAGGCCTTGTATCATTGTCTCGAGGCTGTAGCGGCTAGCAGGCCACATAATGCAAACGTATTTCCCAGGAAAGTCCAAGGAACGTCTGAGGATGTGTGCGGAGCTGCCCTATGTGTGACACAATGATTGGCAGAGCGTGCTGTCTGTGTTTGATGGACAGACGCAGAGTGATGCCAGGCACCTGCATACTACGTTGCATCTCTACAGATAGTGAGAATATCTCCGATCTATCCACATGTACTGTTATCATCGAGATCTGTCCCAGCCATGATTCGACCTGTCAAGCGTCAGTCATATGATAGAGGGACAGTCTTACGCTCCCTTACCATGCCCCTCTTTTCCGGATGATTCTTCCGTGAATGAGTATGGCTTCCAATGTACAGTGCACTTCACCATGTAATGACGTCTGGCCTAAACCTAGGTACGTGTTCCTGGCAGACTGAGTTGTCATGTTTGTCAACATCATCATCTACGTCAATTGTCTGCAGCACTAAACACAGCCGACAGGTTCCTACAATCGCAATGACAGACAAACTACTGATCCGATCTCGGAAAAAGAGTCGACAGGTAAGTTCTGGCAAAATATGTGCATGTTTCAAGGACATTCCTGGCATCCCCATTGAATGGAGGTTGTCTGCAACCCTGGTGCCATTATGTAGATCTCCAACTTTGAAGCGCCAAATAGGAATTCTCGTTCTCTGACTCTCAATCCTCTGGCATCAATATAACTCAGCGGTTCCCCGAAGAGAGCTACAGACAATACTTGGAGGGTATGTACATGTTGAATCTACTGAATCTGCGGTTCCCACAAAGTGACAAAACCTGCTTTTGGTGCCCGATTAGAACTGCAGGAGACGGCTTCTGTCATACCGGACGCCACAAATAGTCCTCCTAACCTCTATCGATTATTTCATTGAGTGACTTCTTTCCTATTTCAGCCGAATATTGGGCTTCTCTTCAACTGTAAGTAGCCAGCTTAGGCCTTCATCTCTATACTCCCGTCATTTCCCTCACCTTCCCTCCACCCGGTGTATCAGATCGGTTGCCTGTCAAGATCAATTTGCACATGACGGATGAGTTTTCACCAGTAATGATCAATATGGCATTGCCATGGTCGACTTGCCACCATTTCACTCCGTTCCCTGTGATCTGAGACTGTTCGTGGGAGCATTCAAGCCAAGCGTGCAATGCGGCCGTCTTTTGATCAGTCTGTGAAAATGTATCCTGAGCGTCGATGACTGGGACTCAGGACCGACACTCCGGTTATTCTTCTCCTCCAGGATTAGAATTCCCCAGACCCAAGGAGAACATGGGGAAAAAAAGCCGCAGTCACTGGTGGTTTCAGCGATACATCATTACATACGCCAACACCGCCATCGCCTTTTTGATAGGTCCTTTTGAGACACCAGTAACCACAACTCCATCACCGTTTAACCTTTCGTTGCAACGCTGACCCGAATAATGTCATTAAGACAGGGGGTGCCTATCGAGTTCTCGCGGAATTCCAAGAGAAATTCCATGGCCGTTCGCTCTTTTTCCTGAGGTTTAGAGTTTAATCGCGGATATTGGATCGCCCGTGGTGTCCACACAGCCATCGCAGATTCTCACCGCCGCCTAGTCGTCACGTTCGGATTCTGAGTTCAAACCAGAAAACTGAGGAAGGGTCAGTGACCTCCCTTACGTGCAATTGCATTGCGTGCCATGTTGACCATTCTGCAGCGTGTCCAGTAACCAGTTCGATCTCAAGCCTCCCTCCGAAACGGAACCGCTCGTTATCGCTCCTCCCCTCTCCCCACACCCGTTCTTCGGTCGTACCAGGAGTGACCAGACTAGCCCGGCCTAGCCTCCGGACGTTTGAACCAATCTGTTGACATCAACTTTTTTTCCCTAACCTTTTTTTTTTACTTTTTTCGAGCGCATCGTTCCCTAATCACCACCGTCCCTCATTATCGAACCGGCGAACCTCTGGGTGTGATTTGATTAAAGGGCTGGATATAACCCTGCGTCGGAGGAATTGGTTGGCAATTGGCATCGGAAACTGATGTAACCGATCGCGTCTCTTCGCCCTTGCTCTTCCAGTGGGAGCCTGGAAATCAGACCAGACCATCACCCGACCAGCTACGATCTAAAGGACGATACCAGCAGCAGTCCTTTGACATACCCTACCGAACGCTCTCTGAAACTCGATCGGACTTGGTTGCACCGCTCTGCGAAGCACATTGGCAACAGCGTTGACATGTAGATAAGGCACACCTCCGATTGCGTTCCTTTGACGTTAGAGCCATGCACTGACGATCTTGCGCGAAGTCTATAAGGGCGACTGTCTATCGAAAGAGTCCGTACAGTCTCAATGCGGCCCCAGTGAGTCCTCCTGTCAGAGATATCCTTATTTGAGGGAGATTGCGTAACAGGTTACTGATGTTACAATGTGTCAATTGCTAGACGGGAATATCACATTGTGGTTCTAGGTGCTGGTAGGCATATTCTTTCTGTCGAAAGGCGCCCGAAAAGCCTTTTTCGGCTAACTGATTGTCGGTTGTCTGCGCTGTAGGAGGTGTGGGGAAAAGCTGTCTTACTGGTACGTACTCTTCTTTTCTTATTTCACCCTTGTTCCTCCTCCTTGCTCCTCGCAGTGAGAGCTGCGTCGTCGATTCAAGGATCTCCATCAATGAGGTACACGATCTGACTTTCGCAGCTCAATTCGTTCAAAATGTGTGGATCGAAAGCTATGACCCCACGATTGAAGACTCCTATCGAAAGCAGATTGAGGTCGATGTAAGTCACTTTCGACGTTTGCGCTGGACATTTGATGCTGACTTTTCCAGGGCCGGCAATGTATTCTGGAAATGTAAGTTTTCGCGGGACCTTGTTGTCTGGAAGAATTGCCACCGATAGCTTGAGAGTACTGACGCTTGAATTGTTCGAAAGACTCGATACGGCAGGGACCGAGCAGTTCAGTAAGTCCACCCGCTCTTGGATATTTTGGCTTTTTTTTGGCTAACGAGATTCTGTAGCCGCTATGAGGTAATTTATCTTATGCACTCCTTTTCCGATGGTTTCTGTGCTTTTATAGCCAAGCATGTTAATCGTATAGACGCCAGCTTCAGCTCGCCACATGGTGCTAACTGTTTTCTTTCTTTCACTCTCCAGGGAACTTTACATGAAGCAGGGTCAAGGCTTTCTGCTCGTATTCTCCATCACCAGCATGTCATCCTTGAACGAGTTGTCCGAACTGAGAGAGCAGATTATCCGGATAAAGGATGATGAGAAAGTCCCCATTGTCATTGTGGGCAACAAATCCGATCTAGAGGAAGACCGCGCTGTTCCGCGAGCTCGCGCATTCGCACTTTCCCAGAGCTGGGGTAATGCTCCCTACTATGAAACTTCGGCGCGTAGGAGAGCGAACGTCAATGAGGTCTTTATTGATCTTTGCCGGCAAATAATCAGAAAAGATATGCAAGGAAACTCGTCCAGCGGTTCCGACAGTCTAGCGAGAAAGCGTGAAGGCGCCACTCGTTACGATAAGAAGAAAGAAAAGAAACGACGAAAGAGCCCCTGTGTCATCTTATAAACCCCAAATCGACAACAGCACCAGCGCTACGACTGCCGCAGGAAACCCCCCCAAACGTCCGATTCCCCGTTCATTCCTGTCCATCGGTTCTGTGTATCGCTGCTCATACATCTTGACTTCGAGCGTCATCCTTCACACTCACACATACCCCATCAATTGCTTACAATTTCCTCACGATGTGCCCCATATCATGCTACACTATACGCCATTTACGTGTCCTTCCCAACGGTAGAACGATGTTCAATTATAACGTGTTATTTTCAATATTACAAGTTGCCACCTGAGTTTCAAAGGCTGGAAAAGTTGTCGAGTGATCTCCTGACGATTCCCTTTTATCCCTTTTTCGACTGTCCCTTCTGTTTTGTCCTTGCAATTGGTATCAACGTTCCTCATGTTCTTGTCTGCCCTGGTCTCCTGAGAGGCTCACCGATTCCAGGAGAATCGGGTTGACTTCATTGCATCAGCTTGGTATCATGTTCCTACTATTCTTGTATACCATCTATTTTCTAGAAGAATCGAGGAATTTGCTGTCTTGACCTCTCCGTCACACTTCGATTTCTGCCCGTTACTGACTGGAGTAGGGGTCCACCTGTTGTCATGCTAGCTCAGGGAAAACGGGCAGCCAGTGTGTCTACGGGTCTACTGAGTCCAATCTATATGGAATGTACACAAAGCGAATTGCGTGAGTAATTATTGCTGGATTACGCTATAAGTTTACATTCTGAAAACACCAAAACGAGTCTGCACATCCTTGTCTACTCTGCCACCAAGAGCAGCCGCAAGGCTCAGGCCCAACACATGTCTCGTCTGTGCTGGCGGAATGACACCATCGTCCCAGAGACGAGCGGAAGAAAAGATCGCTTCCGACTCACGGTCGATCCGTGCTTTCAATTCCGGATCGGCGGTTCTACCGACTGCCTCCATGACAGCAGATAATTGTTCGGATCCCATAACACCTATCTTCGCGTTGGGCCACATGAACATTAGTCGTGGAGAGTAGGCGCGGCCGCTATAAGAGACGCAGCAAAGTTAGCCTAGTGCACTGTCTCTTTCGAGGTAAATACAGCATAACGAGGGCACTTACCACATCCCATAATTTCCTGCTCCGGCGCTAGATCCAAACACAACTGTAAACTTGGGGACGTCCGCGCAAGCCACTGCAGTCACCAGTTTGGCGCCATTCTTTGCAATGCCGCCCTTCTCGGCATCAGCTCCGACCATGAAGCCGGAGATGTTCTGAAGGAATAGCAAGGGGATCTTGCGTTGAGCGCACAGTTCAATGAAGTGCGCTCCTTTCAAAGAAGACTCGGAAAATAGAATGCCGTTGTTCGCGACGATACCGACCTGGTGGCCGTAGATACGAGCAAATCCAGTCACAAGGGTGGTTCCGTAGTCACGTTTGAACTCTGCAAACTCGCTGCCATCGACAATACGGGCAATGACTTCGTGGGCTGGTATCTGCCGGCGGAGATTGGTTCCGACGATGCCGTCGAGCTCAGCTGGGTCATAGAGCGGCTCCTTGATGGTATCTGCGGAGACCTGAGGTACGCTTGTTTTAGGGTAGTTGAGATTGGCGACGGATCTCCGGGCGAGGACAATGGCATGGGCATCGTCCACTGCCAAATAATCAGTGACACCGGAGATGGTGCTGTGTAGCTGGCCACCACCCAGATCTTCCGCGGAGACGACTTCACCCGTCGCTGCCTTGACCAGAGGAGGACCAGCCAGGAAGATTGTTCCCTGGTTCTCGACAATGATAGTCTCATCGCTCATGGCAGGGACATAGGCGCCTCCTGCTGTGCAGGGTCCCATGACCACAGAGATCTGAGGGATCCCGAGAGAACTCATTCTGGCCTGGTTGAAGAAGATGCGTCCGAAATGCTCCTTGTCAGGGAAGACATCTGCCTGGTGGGGGAGATTGGCACCGCCCGAATCGACAAGGTAGAGACATGGAAGCTTGTTCTCCTGGGCAATTGCTTGCGCGCGGAGGTGCTTCTTCACGGTAATGGGGTAGTATGTTCCTCCCTTGACAGTGCTGTCATTAGCCACGATCATACAGGTAACACCCTCCACTTGACCAATGCCTGTAATAATGCCTCCAGCGGGTACGTCCTCCCCGGGATAGACGTCATGGCCAGCTAGGGGTGAAAGCTCCAGGAAGGACGTCCCTGGATCGATGAGCGCAGTGACACGATCGCGCGGGAGCATCTTTCCTCGAGCGACATGCTTCTCCTTAGCTTTTTGCGGTCCTCCCTGTGCAATGGTCTTGTGTAGACTGGCCATTCGGTCCACCAACTCTCTCATTTGTTGCGCATTCTCCTGGAATTCAGCGGAGGTGGTGTCCACCGCAGTGGGGAGCACGGAAATGGCGCTGGCATGATGCGGATGCGTATAGCTGGCCACAGATCGTGACGAGATGCGGGAGTATATTAAACCCAGATTTCTTTGTGTCGGCAATCGTCGAGGATACGGAAGGGCGGCTGCTCTGGAGCACAAGCCCCGGAGGAGCGGAGATGGGGCACGCATTGCGGGGATGACTTGGAGTAAAAGGAAATGTTGATGCTCAGCCGATGTCTGGGGGTATTTATGGCATGGCCTTGACTGGAATTTTAAGAGTAGTCTCAGAAGACAGGACAGTGTCCTTAGGAGAGTGGGAAGTGATTTTGAGAAGGGAAAGACTGCGGGTTGGTGATGGAGAAGAAAAAGAAGGGCATGACGATGGAGTCCCCGGACTCCAGCTTGATCGGCTGCGGAGAAGACATAGCGACGATTGCCGCGTTTACCCGCCGTTGGCCTCAGGCCCGCTCCTCTCTCCGCCTCGCATCGCTATGTAAATGCAACCATCCTCGGCTTTGCTTTTGCTAAATATTGATCATTCCTTTTCGTTACCTGAGACTTCTCAAATCACTCCTGGAAGAGTGTTTATTCTCATTCACAATGGCTTCCGTAGCGTCTCTATTTCGGACTTCGTCCAGGACCCTTCGCAGGATGAGGACGCCGCTCATCTACACCCCCGCATCAAGGTCGTTGGCAACAAAACATCCCAAAGGATTCGTACCGCCCACCGAGGACGAGCTGCTGGAGCTGAGAGAGCGAGTACAAGAGTTCACACGTATGTTATGAGGCTTTTGTCATCCGATTCTCACGTTATCTCTGGCCTTCTCCGATACTTATGCGTATTCAAGGGCGCGAAATACCCGAGGAGGTCGCCGCTCGGACAGATTCACAGAATGAGTTCCCAGTAGAGATGTGGAAGAAGCTTGGAGACGCTGGGTTAGTGCTTCAAGGCATTTTCGTACCATACAGCAGCTAATTGTGTTTCATTAGGTTTCTTGGTGTCACTGCCAACGAGGAGTATGGTGGACTTGGAATGGGTTATCAAGCGCACTGTATCGTGATGGAAGAACTCAGCAGAGCTTCAGGTATTTGCCCCCTGCTTGCGGCTCTTCGAGGCCTGCTTTCGAACTTGAGGTTGACTCATTCGATCTACAGGGAGTATCGCTTTGTCCTACGCAGCACATTCGCAGCTCTGCGTAAACCAACTGTCCTTGAACGGTACTGAAGACCAGAAGGCTCGGTTCCTCCCTGGTCTTCTGTCCGGTGAGAAGGTCGGAGCATTGGCCATGTCAGAGCACTCCGCTGGCTCTGACGTGGTCAGTATGAAGACAGCTGCTAAAGCAGTCGACGGTGGCTGGGTGCTGAACGGGACCAAGATGTGGATCACGAACGTGAGTAGTGATCAATCCTACAACCGCTCTTGTGAGCGCTGACACTGACCTGACTACGACTTAGGGCCCCGACGCAGACTACATTGTCGTCTATGCCAAAACAGAGCCGGAGAAGGGCTCCAAGGGCATCTCCGCATTCGTCGTCGAAAAGACATTCAAGGGCTTCTCCTGCGCGCGCAAGCTCGACAAGTTGGGTATGCGTGGATCAAACACCGGAGAACTTGTTTTTGAAGATGTCTTCGTCCCCAAGGAGAATCTCCTCGGAGAGTTGAACAAGGGCGTCAGAGTTCTCATGGAAGGTCTCGATCTCGAACGGCTTGTCCTCAGCGCTGGTCCACTTGGGTAGGCTTCCCTGAGCGAAACATTCCATGTCTGAAGATGATGATGCTAATCGAGTTCAATAGAATCATGCAAGCAGCCCTCGACCTCGTGCTCCCATATACCCATACTCGCAAACAATTCGGAACCCCCATTGCCCACAACCAGCTTATTCAAGGAAAGCTGGCAGATATGTATACCAAGCTTTCGGCATCGCGCTCTTATACCTATGCTACGGCACGACATATCGATAACTCTGCAGCTACCGGCGAGGTTTCGATCCGCACGCAGGACTGCGCGGGCGCCATTTTGTACGCCGCTGAGAGAGCCACCGAGTGTGCTCTGGATGCTATTCAGCTTATGGGCGGTAATGGGTACATCAACGAGATCCCTGCTGGGCGGCTACTCCGGGATGCGAAGCTCTATGAGATTGGAGCCGGTACTAGTGAGATCAGACGCATGGTGATCGGGCGCGCTTTTAACAAGGAATATGCATAGACTGTATGAAAGACGAATGTATAGAGGGATTTCGATATCCTTTGCATCTAATTCTTGCATTATCTAAATATACGTACAGCCCGATTTAGGCCTTGTCGGTTCATGTACCAGTTTATTTCTGATTTGTCTTCTGCCTGGTTGATCTTCTGCCCGGGCCCGACGATGCAGTCGCGGCAGTTCCTTTTTTGCCAGCTGTGTTCAACACATTGCTTTCTGACCTTAACCTCTTGGAAGAATCGGTGCTGTTATCCTGATGCTCTTCGGCAATATCCGAAGCCTTACGTTTTCGATGCTTCCCGGAAGAAAGTGATGAACCGTTGCCCGCAACATCGGTCGGTTCGGCTTCAACTTGTTTCGTGGTGATATCGTCCATTTCCCGGTCTTCAAGAGAGCTCGTAAAGTCGTTCAATTCGGGAACGACGGGCACACTGGTGATAGATTCCATCGCTCTGCTCCTGTGTAGCGGAATCGATGACACAGACTCCGGAGGAGTCGATGCCAGGCTATTATCGGAGGCAGCGTCAGTTTCGCGAAGATTATCCAGCGAGGCGCCAGAGGTACAGTCTGAACTGTCTTCCTTTTGGCTCTCTTTTTGTAATAAGGTGCCGATTAATCGAGAGCGAGTATGTTCCTTGTCCGCCTTGAGATGACCCCGCTTGCGCAGACGTAGGGCAGGATGAGAATTTCGAAACACGTCTCGCCAGTTCTTTAGCAGTGCAACCTTCTCCCCATCACCCGGCTCATACAAGGTGGCCGTGTTTTTCTTGTCATCGGAGCTCTTCCATACCACTGCTTGAAAAGATGCCTGGTCTGTCTTGAATGCTGGTGATTCTGCGACAACTCCGCCGCGATGTAGCCTGTGCACCAATGTCTTCTGTTCCAGCAATCCTTGTCGCTGAATATCCTCAAGCAATTCTCCAGAATATCCGTCGTTCTTCGTTATATCCATCATGCGTCGCCTCTTTTCAACGGTTGGGTCGTCGTCATAATAATCATCGGACAATTCGTCCCAATCACTGTAAAAGTCCTCTACGTCGAGGGAAGGATCATCGACGTACAACGCTTCGTGTGTAGCGGCTTCAGCTAAATCATCCTATAACGTTAATCGACTCGTCAATATAATCAAGGACACGTCCGCTAATTAATTAGAGATTGCAGCGAGCGCAAAGACTAACAGCAATGGTCGGATCTGGTTCCTCAATCCAGAAAACATCTTCATCGTCGTATTCGTCCAGACATTCGTCATCTGACATTTCGAAATGCGAGACGACGTTGGCGAAGTCGGATCACAGAGCGATGAAATTGCACCACTTCGTTTCGAGAAAGCGTAACTAGGCCGCCAGGGATCGGAAGGACCTAAGGATCGCAGAAATTTTCCGTGGCGACAAATAGGCCTCGCGAGAGAGAAAAGAAAAGAGGCTCTTTGCAATAAGCAAGCACAAACAAGCAGTATGTCTCAATTGATCTCAAGTATAACAGAAACGACCGCAAATGATCAGAAAAAAAAAATCGACGGTGACGTCGTGTCTTCGGGCTGATCGCTGTCTCCGTTCGACTCAGAAACTTGCCGAGATTGACTGCAGGGTGGAGTAGGAGTCACGTGCATACATTTCCCCGCAGTTTCGCTTTGCGTCGGCTCAAGGGGGTGATGATAGTGTCATGCTTCGGAAGAACCTGAGCCAGGGCCTTATTTTTCTTAAGACTCCGGAGAGCTCCTCAAAGCTACTTTCGCTCGTATCTGAACTATGCTGAGAGTCTTGAAGAATCTGCACATAAATTCAACATAGGGCTGTTTAGCAGCAGCAATTCGTCGCTATGGCTCTCTCGTCTCTTCTCCGCATTTCTTCCCGCATGGGCCCGACAGCAGCTCGACGGTCACGAAGAGCAGCATCCACGGCCGCCAGTACTCATGTGCCACAGAGGAAGCTGGACTCGGTTCTTATTGCCAACAGAGGAGAGATAGCATTGTATGATTACGATGGTTTGACGTTTTATTCACCTCCACTGACCAAATTGATAGACGAGTAGGTCGGACGGCTTCTCAACACGGTATCAAGGTGACAACGCTATACACGGATCCCGACAGACATGCACAGCATGCGTTGAGCTCGCCGTTTGCATTTAACCTCGGCTCAGTCTCTGCATATCTCGATGGTGACCGCATCATCGAGATTGCGAAGAGAGAAGGCTGCCAAGCGATACATCCCGGTTACGGTTTTGTAAGTGTCTACCAACAAATAAACGATTGCTGTACACTTATCATTGTTGTCTGTAGTTGAGCGAAAACTCAGAATTTGCGCGGAAATGCACAGAAGCTGGTCTAGTCTTCATCGGTCCCCCATGGAAAGCAATCGAGGATATGGGAGACAAGAGGTATGCCGACCAGGGAACTCAATCTTTACCCTTCACTAATACCTTGGAAGCCAGTCAAAGAAGATTATGACAGCTGCAGGTGTACCTTGCGTTCCTGGCTATCACGGCTCAAATCAAGACGTGAACTTCCTCGAAGCTGAAGCAGATAAGATTAAATACCCCGTGCTTATTAAAGCAGTCAAAGGTGGCGGCGGGAAAGGGATGCGTATCGCCAGGTCTAAAGCCGAATTTCAGGCTCAATTGCAGTCTGCAAAATCAGAAGCCATGAACTCGTTCGGAGACGACCACGTCCTGGTCGAGAAGTACATTACAACACCACGTCACATCGAAGTTCAGGTTTTTGCTGACAAGTACGGAAACTGTGTCGCTCTGGGCGAGAGAGATTGCAGCATACAAAGACGGCATCAGAAGATCCTGGAGGAGTCACCCGCACCCCATCTACCAGACACGACCAGAAAAGATATCTGGGCGAAGGCGAGAGCTGCGGCGCTGGCCGTAGGCTACGAGGGCGCCGGTACCGTTGAGTTCATTTTCGACAACGACACCGGCGAATTCTTCTTTATGGAGATGAATACTCGGTTGCAAGTTGAGCATCCCGTGACAGAGATGGTGACCGGTCAGGACCTCGTCCACTGGCAGATCAAAATCGCGGAGGGCGCCCCTCTACCATTGTCTCAGGACCAAGTTGAAGCTGAAATGTCTCACCGCGGACACGCCATCGAGGCTAGAATATACGCAGAAAACCCGGACCAAGGTTTCATCCCTGACTCTGGCACTCTGCTGCACGTCCGCACTCCTGCGACGTCAGACGACGTCAGAATAGATGCAGGTTTCGTGGCTGGAGATGAAGTGTCAGCTCACTACGACCCAATGATTGCAAAACTGATCGTTCGCGGTGCCACCCGACAAGAGGCAATCCGCAAACTAGCAGCCGCCTTGGAAGAATATGAGGTCGCAGGCCCTATCACCAACATCGAGTTCATCAAATCTGTCTGCAGAAGCCCAGATTTCATCAAGGGCGAGGTGGAGACGGGCTACATTGAAAAGCACCGCGATGAATTGTTCGTTAAGGACCCAATTGAGGATGAGGTCCTTGCACAAGTGGCGCTGGCTTGTCTACACCACAACTCCGAATCAGCGACCGGAAAGCAGGCAAACTTTGAAGGGTCCGCTGTCGGATTCACCCCCAGCTACCAAGTACGAGAGATGACACTAGCAGAACTGACTCCGGGACGGAAAGATGGCTCAAAATTCAATGTTCGTGTCAAGCAGACTGGCAACAATGTATTTGACATCGAGGTTGGCAGTCGTGTTTTCGAACAAGTGACGAGCCACAGCGATCCCGCGTCCAAAGTCGTGACATCCTTCTTTCCCCACACTCGACTTGACACAACTGTGATACAAGACGGAGATTCCATCGTTGCGTTCCAGCGAGGCAACCAATACCGCCTAACGATCCCACGGGCCAAATGGATGGAAAAAGCATTGGGCATGAAGGATGTCACCAACAGTGTCTTGGCCCCAATGCCCTGCAAGGTGCTGCGCGTGGAGGTCAAGGCAGGCGATGTTGTGGAAAAAGACCAGCCGCTGGTTGTGATTGAGAGTATGAAGATGGAAACAGTAATTCGCAGCCCTCAGAAGGGAACCATCTCCAAAGTGGTACATCAAAAAGGGGTAGGTCACGCGTCTCTTTTTTCTTGCGTTTTTTTATTATTATTCTCGTTACCCCTGCGCATCATTCCCGTTTATCAATCGGTCACTTGACCGATGGCGTGACACTCTTAATTAATGGCCTGGATCTCGGCCCGTTGGTTTGGCGCCAAGTCGGACCAGGATCGTTGGAGTTTAGGAGTCTTGGAGAGCTGTGACCGAAGCACAGACCCTCACATCAAGCTTCGAGAACACTTCCCCCTGTGCTTCCAGAACTTGCGCGTTTTTGACCTTTCGTTTTCAGGAGTGGTAGTTAACTAACGTGTTCTTACAGGATCAATGCAAGAGCGGCACTCCTCTGGTCGAATTCGCAGAGGAAGGTGACGGGACTTCCAATTGATGCCCCAACTTTTCATTGGAACTTGGATATGACCGATTGAGGACAGACATTGTACTGTGTACATCGATATGTTTTGCCAGATTCCCTTTTGGGCGTAGACGTCTGCATTAGATTCAAATATAGGAGCTGTATATGCTGTAAGCTTGTCATGAGTCGGCATGTCTGCTGTCCGCATCAAATTGGACTAGTCAACACCCTACATTGATAGGTATTGTTTAAATTGTTCCGCCCTGATGACTGTCAATAATAAGGTAGCGAATAGCACAGCTGGGAAGCATCACAAAATCACTAAAAGTAGGTACAATTCAGAAAACTTGAGAGGACCCTGGTCACCCTGGCGGAGCGAAGGACGTGGAAGCAAAACAAAGCCACAAGAGGAGTGTGCGGCTCCATTAGAAAACGGGACGTGCGGGGGAAGTTTAGGATGTGGTCATTATTTACCGAGTCCCCAGCTGGGGACGAACTACGAAGAACCTTATGGAGTAGCGAATCCACCGGGCACTACTCCACTTCCCCAAAGTCCTTAGTTCGAATGATGACACAAAACCGGACAGGATTCTCCCAGGTAAACAGTAGACTATTTCGTACTCCTTAGTCCGCTCAATCCCTCTTGTGCTACGGAATACAGTGCTTAGACTTTGTCGCGACAGGATATCAGCTAAGATGTGGCAAATAATTTAAGTGATGTCCTCATCTTTGATGTCCATTTGCATATATTTTCAGAGGAGGTAGATAAGTATCAGTAACCGAGTACATGCAGGCTGCAGCGGCTAGCTTGCCATAGATTCAAATCTAGCATTGGCAGGCGTGCAGGTTATTCAAGATTGAAGTGCTCGACGTATGTTTTTACTTTTTCTTGATTAAGAAGAGGTTGTGGTAAATATCGAATGGAAAGTTTCTGTTGATAAACATCGACCATAATGGATGACTCGGTGGCGGTAATCTTTTTCTACTGCTCAGTCGACAAATCTAATGGTATTGTTGAATTGAGTTTTTGTCGAGATTAGTGCAACTACTACCTTAGTGAGGTACTATGTTTAGTATTTTAGGTCTAGTGATTATTGAAGGTAAGGAAGGTACAATATCTTTCTTACTTCTGATGGCCAACATTGACTTTGGTACGACTTGTTCTCGTTCACAACCATGCGAGGGTAGATAGAGGATACGTCTACGAAGATACTCCTTAGAAATGCTAATACTAGTGAGAACACAAGAATAGAAAGATAATAATAAAATTAGAAGCAACAAATGAATACAGGAAGATGGATGATGGGTAGAATCTTCTACGAGCCGGTGAAACTTCGCGAGGATCGAGGGGCCGTGTTGGAGTCACGCGGTAAGAAAAAGAGCAGCGCGCCGACGAAGCCGGGATGCCTAATGGGTAGAAACCCCCACTGCATGGCAGATCTTGGTCCGGATCGCAGTATGGCGGTTGGGGTCTGGCCCAGCCTTTTTCCATGACTGCCTGACATCGTGCAGAAACACTTACAAACAAAGGAAGAACTGCTCAGAAAAGAAAAATTGTTCCAGAAAAAGAAATCTACGATTGGGAAGTTTTGTCCTGAATCATACGCCAGTCATCTGGGTCACACCTGCAATTTCTTCTGTCTGACTTGTCTGTTCATTCGGATATCCTGTTGTGGTGCTCCATTCAAGGTACTTATTTCACCGCAATCGCTCCAGCTTGTGTATATACCTCTCTACACAGCAGAGTAACTAGATATCTTTAATTGATAGTTGTACCTAATACACACGACTAACTGCGTACTTACTATATCTCCCTGGCTACACTTACATTGCCCAGCTCCTCCATTTTCTATTTTCTTCTTTGCCTCCCCTTCTCTCAAGCCTTCTTTCCCTCTGCTAGCTCTCTCTTTCTCCTCCCTGTCCCATCCCTTTCTCCTGGAAAACAACATCCCGCCAAGCACAATCTTCTATCCAGGTATCTCTCACATATACGATGTTCAGATCCACGGTCGCTCGACAGGCCGCGAAAGCTCTCAGTCAGAGCCCTCGCCCTGCTGCAATCGCTGCTCCTCTCCGGTCTTCCGCCTCTAACACTTTCTTCCGTCCCCTCTCGTACACAACTCCTCGCGCGAAAGATGGAAAGAAGGATCCCGAAGATTCTGAGGTAGAAGGAAGATTCGCGCGTACTGATGAGAGTGTTGTAATTGAATACCCCAAAGACGCGGACATGCCCCGTACTCCGATCGTCCAGGGCCGTGGAGGAATGCATTTCAAGCGTACCCTTGCCCAATTCTCCCTGGAAAACAAGGTCAGCTTGGTGACAGGAGGAGCCCGTGGTCTTGGTCTGGTCATGTCTCAGGCGCTTGTTGCGTCCGGCTCTGATCTGGCCATTGTTGATTTAAACCGTACGTTTCAGACGATCAGTTGCATCAGATGCATTCCAGAAATGGCAGCTAATGCGCCGCAGGAAAGGAAGCTGAAGAGCAGGCTCAGAAGCTCGTCGAACAGTTCAAGAAGGAAAATCCGGGCTTGGAAGTGTAAGTCAATTGGCGGACGTCAGCCATTTTGTTCAGTAGCAGATCCTAACATCTTTCCTTTTTTTTCGTCTAGAATGCCCAACGTTACAGCTCACTACGCCGACGTGGCCAACCCTGACTCTGTAAATAATGCAATTGCGGAAGTTATCTCGAAGCACGGCCGCATCGATCACCTCGTCACTTCCGCTGGTTTTACCGAGAACTTCGATGCCATCTCCTACCCCTACGATCGCATGCAAAAGCTCTGGGGTGTCAACGTTGATGGTACATACTTGTTTGCAATTGGTGTTGCAAAGCATCTCATGGAACGCAAGGCACCGGGCAGCATGGTTCTGATTGGAAGCATGTCCGGTGCAATTGTCAATGTTCCTCAGCCCCAGGCTCCTTACAATGCGGCCAAGGCTGCCGTGCGTCACCTCGCTGCTTCTCTTGCTGTGGAGTGGGCTGCTCATGATATTCGGGTTAACTGCATCAGCCCTGGATACATGCTGACTGCTCTGTAAGCCACCATCCTCCACTTCATATTCTGAGCGACAGGCTGACGTCAACCTCTAGGACCCGCAAAATTCTCGACGAAAGGCCGGATCTGAGAGACAAGTGGACCTCTCTCATTCCTGTCGGAAAGATGGGCACTCCTGAAGACCTGATGGGCGCCGTGACCTTCCTCCTCAGTGACGCATCCAAGTACATTACTGGTGCGGATCTCCGTGTCGACGGTGGATACACTTTGACCTAAACTGGAAGTGTGACTTGTCACTTTATGTCGATGCTATATTTCTTGCAGTTGTTATGAAGCGATGTACGGGACTTTTGGAAGCGCTATAGACCGGTTTGATTTGATTTGTTCCTTCCGGTAGTGAGCTGCCACTTAATACCTCATCCGGTTGTATTACGAGACATTGAGCGTCTTTTCGGGCTGGAGTACCTTTCAAGCGAAAATGGCATTTAATTTCTTTACCTGGGAACAGAGTTATTGTCTGGTTTTTTTTGCTTTTGCATATAATAGACTTGTCAATTGTGTCCTGGTCTGTGATTGAACGGTCATGTCTCAACTGCAAAGCGGTTGAGCTAGACTCCAAAGTGGATCGTTCTCCATATCAGTGGAGATATCATCAGGGGTAGTTAGTATGGGGGCATGGAACTGGTTCGGTCCAGCCAGTTGTACTGGAAGTACCTCTAGTTGGCGGTCTACTTAGCATACTAATTATTTAAAGACATGAAAACGACATATCTATTCGGACGTAAAACTTCCCCGCCAGCTATTTTAACATCTAAGGGATATCATATCATCCAAACTATCTCCAGGTCCAGGTCCAGGCTCGACACGCAATGCACCCCTGAAAAGTAAAAAAGAAGGGAACTTTTACGCTGACAAAAAGGTACATGTACACGATCAAGCCTTGCTAATCTCCTTCTTCACCCACTTCTCCAATCCACCCTGGGCAATGATGTCTTGCAGGTTTGGAGGGAAAGCAGGTACGCTCTGGCTCCAGGTTTCACCGCCCGGACCTTCCTGGACGGTGACTTGGGAGGTGCGCACGTTCCAAGTGAATGTCCACCCCGTGCGACGGGTTGGTTGCTTTTCGCTGCCAAAGGCTTCGCGCAGGCGCTCGACGAGGCGGGGCATCTCGAGGAGAGGAAGGGCGTTGTTGACGGCGTTGCGGCTGAAGGTGTTGCCGATGCTGCCGGCGACGACGAGGGGGAGTTGCTTGGCGAGGATGGAGGTGGCGGCTTGCTCGCGGGAGGAGCCGCAGCCGAAATTGAAGCCGGAGACGAAGATGTCTGTTTACTGGTATTAGACTCTGGGGGATGAAAGGGATCACAAAGAAGGAAAGGTGACAAACCTCCTGCGCGGGCGATGCCGCTAAAGGCAGGATCGTAGTTCTCCATGCAGACCTGCGCCATCTTGTCCTTGGTGACATCGTCCTGGTATGTGTACTTGCCTGTGATGTTCGTTAGCGAAAACAGCGTGATGGTCTGGCTGAGAAGGCTTACCAGGGTAGATGCCATCAGTGCTGATGTTGTCAGCATCAAGGAAGAGGATTTCACCCTCAATCTTCTCGGGGAAGCCGGGAACGATGTCGATCTCGGTGGCCCCGGAGCCGGTCGACTCTTCCGGCATCACGGCCTTGCTCGACGACTCGATCATGCTATCCAGCTGTCCAATGAACTTCTCCATTGCTTCCAAAGTGGTGTCGATGCGAGTGCCGGACTCGACAACTTCGCCTTCACCGATGGAAACGCCGGCCCAGTCCTCGGGGCGCTTGTAGATTCCGGGTCCGCTAATAACACCGTTCACTAGCCAGAGTTAGCGATTTCTTACAGGTAAGGTACACCAATAGATAGTGACATACGTGCACTGGCCGCGACCACTTCAGGACTGGCAAGATAGGCCTTGGCATCAGGGGAACCCATGCGGCCCTTGAAGTTTCGGTTACTGGCCGAGATTCCAACTTCACCCTCCTTGAGGAGACCGGCGCCCAGACCAATACAGACGGCACAACCGGCCGGCAGAGGAATAGCGCCGGCGTCCATCAGGGCTTGCCAGTCACCCGCCTCCTCTGCAATCTTCTGTTCAGCCTTAGAAGCCGCCGCAACGTAGAACTCGACGCCGTCCGCGACCTTCACTGGCCCACCGGTCCTGGCAATGGCGTCCTTGAAGACCTTGGCCGCGGCGGCAATATCCGACGCTCTCGAGTTAGTGCAGGATACCAAGTAGGCTTTGTCGATCTTCAGCTTCTGCTTCTCCAGTTCGTCAATGGGGGTGGCGACCTTGACGGAGTTCGGTCCGGAAACGTAGGGCGACAGGGTCGATAGATCCAGGTACAGGTATTTGGCGTACTTGGCGCCACGGTCAGCGACGGTGGGGTTGGCGAACAACTCGTTGATACGTTCCTCGGCAAATCGGCGCGCCGTCTCTGTGCGTGATGCGGTAGCGGCCTTGTGTCTCAGCCACTGCTCCAGGGTCGAGTCGATGGGGAACAGTCCGGTCAGCGCGCCCCATTCGGTGGTCATGTTGGCGATGGTCAGACGGGTGTCGACAGAGAGACTCTTCATGGTCTCCTCCGAGCCAGTGAACTCAATGGCGTAGTTGAGAACCTCGTCTTTGTTGAAGAGACCTGACAAAGCGACAATGACGTCCTTTCCGGTGACACCATCAGGGAGGGTGCCGGTGAACTGCACCTTTGCGATAGGGGGGACCTTCCACCAGGTGCGGCCGGTAGCCCAGATAGTCGCGGCGTCGGTACGGACCATGGGAGTACCGAGACAACCAACTCCGCCGTACATGTTGGAGTGACTGTCACTAGCCACAGTGACGGTGCCGGGGAAGGCATATCCCTCCTCAATCATGATCTGATGGCCGACACCGTGACCGGCTGGGTAGAAGTCGATGTCATGCTGGTTGGCAAACTTCTCAATCGATTCGTATTTCTTCAAGTTCTTCTCGCTCTTGTTCTGGACATCGTGGTCTAAGGTCATGACAATCTGATCGGGGTTGTGGACCTTGGATGCGCCAATTGCCATAAACTTGAGCGCGGTAGGCCATGAGTTGTCGTGGGTCATACAACGATGGGGGCTCAGCATCACATAATCTCCAGCCTTGACGTATTGACCTTCGGCGAGACCTAGGGAATACGCCTGTACGATCTTCTCGGTAAGGGTCTGGGGAACGCGGGGGGCGGCATCGGGGGCGAGCCAACTCGATGGCGAAGGAGACGTTTGTGTCGTCGAGGATGCTGCCTCAGCGTAACAGCGAAGGGATGTAGTGGCAAAGGATCGAGGACGAGATAGAGACAGGGAGGTGGAGGAGGTTGATAATGAGATCAAAGGTCGACCGATAACGGGGGCTCGCGATGCTCTGCACCGAAGCAGCAAAGATCCGGTGCGTTTCTTCAGAAGTCAGTCATTGAACAATAGTATGGAAGAAAGGAAAAGAGTGCAGGAGGACCTACAAACATCGTGAGCTATATTTAAAGATACAATGCAAATTGACCAAGAAAAACAAAAAGAGGGTATCCCAGAAATGGCCAAAGAACGAGAACCCAAAAGGGAAAAATTGAGTCACGACCAGAAAATCGGCAATTATTATTCGGTATCGCACCCGATGCCGGACGCAGCATCCGGGGTATCTTAATAATCAACGCTCACTGGTTCGTCCATCGGTGGCCTGGCTTCCTTGGTGCCTCAGGTATCTCTGATAAGCATCCTGGAGGCCTACAGTTATCCAACTCCAGCTCCACAACATAATGGGGACGATTCCCCGGTCATCAACGATAATCGGTGAGACATTGGATGATTCTAAGTGTGTATCACACTGATTGAATTTGTATAGAGTCCGTCATCCAGGCAAATCCGGCTACCTCCTTGTCCCGTCTTTTCATCTACGAGATTGGTCAAAACGATAGATGAGCCGTTAGGACGCACTTGGCTGATTCTTGGTTGATTTTATGTCCAGTTGGAGGATTGCCTAGTCTACCTGATATAAGTAGGTACCTGCCGCTCTCCTCGAATCATCGTCTAGCCTTCTAGAATGTTTCCTTCTTGTTGGACCGTCCTCGTCCCATTCCCCATCCCCGTTCGCCTCACCATCATAGTCTCATGATTGACTCTAGCGAACTCCTGTTCCTTAACTTTTTTTTCTAAAATCAAGGATCCAGATATCACGTTGTCAAAAGAGCAACAATGGATGGATCTCAATCCGAGTCGCTCCGAAACCCCCGGAAGGTAGAAATCAGGAAGTTTTTTTGAGCTGGGGCCGCTTGATGACATTTCCTGACGCTGTTTTGTGTTAATCATGATCCCCAACACGACTCTTCTACCACTCTCGTCAAATTCAAATTCAAGTAGTTCAACATTTCTCCACAACAGAATAGACTGTTTTAAGTTTGTTTATATCCCTCTCTTTTCATGTCTGCCCATCTATTGTCCTCTCTTGTAAGATCTTGTGAATCTATGCGAATCCTAGCCACATATCTCGCATTGTTCATCAGAATATCTCATAGTAATCTTGTTCTGGACCACGACTTCTCTGGATTCTCTCATCCAGGTCCTTTCTGCCTTTTCGTGTTCTCCTCCACGGAATGACACTCGTCGTGTTTCTGTATGTAGTTCAGAACGACTAATCCTGGCAGCACTGTCTCGCATTGTAGTCCTAGGTGTGAGGAAACTTACAGATATACAAACAGAATCCAACATATCTGCCCTTCCCTCTTCTTGGAATACCTCTGCAGCAACTTACCCAGTGTCATTGATTGAGTCCTCGGTGCCTGATTCTCAGATGAGAATTGCAGACTGCTGTTTGTACTTGTTGATTCTTAGTCCTGTACTATTAACTGATCCTCACCTCACCTCAGACCTTCAGCTTCCTGCCACCTCTTGTGTTTGTTCACCTCAGTACTGTCTGGTTTGTTTATGTTAAAATTCACAGCCAGGCCTGACATCCCAGCCCCCTCGCAATGTCTTGTTTACAGACGTGAATATTCATATTCGTATCGGTCCTGTGGCATTCGAGACAACAGTCTGATATCATCGTATACAACTTGTTTGGACCTGGTCTGACGCTTCTTCCAATTGTTCAGACGATGGGCAGACTCAGATGAATTTCTCTCTCCAACTACTCTACGTCTACCTGTTCCATCTCAGAGAGTACAATGTCCACCATGGAGGAACTTCCTGAAGGCTTGCTTTCTACTACAAAGACTCTCCCATCGTCGTTTGATGATTCGATGCCAGTGCATGTTCAGGACATTACGCTCTTATGGAAAGGTACCTCTTCTTGCTCCTTAAGATTGCGCCGTTGACCCAGTGACTGATCTATATGATCAGCCTACAATGTCAAACCTTCAGCGCTCGAAGGGATCATTGGATATCGATTGGCGAACTTCTTTTGGAGGATTTGGAGTAATGACTGTCTTCGCATTTCTCTTCCCGGCGCGACTGTGGCCAAGTTGTTTATGCGCATCTCTGGGTCTACTGCATCAAAAGTGAGCGAGGTACTGGCCATCTTCGGAGTGATTTGTCGTTGTTGTTCTCCCGCTAATTTGAGATAGGTTCCATCGAACACAAATCCATCTCTGAGGAAGAACAAGAGTGAGGGGAAGTTACCAGAGCGTCTCAACAACCGGGCAGCTCATAGAGGGCCTCTGCAGTCCATTTTGAAGAAACCCAACGCCGCTCCGAAAGAAACACATAAAACGGCCCGTTGGCTCATAACAGACGACACTGACAATAGCAGCACTTGCGAAGCAGTAAACTCAGCAACTCCAACAACTGCTAGCGCTTCTGCGACAGATGTGCCTACTAGTCACCATAGTCACAAGAAGACTCAATTTGTCGCGAGTAAGACAGCAAAAGGGTCGAAGCGGCGACCCGTCATCCTTCGTCGCAAGTCCTCTCAGTCGACCTCTGGTGTCAAGTCCACTCGGACTCAAAGCCCGCAGCGTGGAGCTTTCACAAAGAGAGCAGAGAAGGCAGAGGGATATGTCGAGCCCGAGGTACTCTTGCCGGAGCGAGAGGTTACTCGCAGCCCGTCTCCGGAACTGAGAGGTAAGCCCTCTATTCGGGCCATCTGCCTATGTGGATGCCTCGAGCACCGTATGTTGAGCCATCGCGTCGACCTCTAATGGACGCTCACAGAAGCCATACCGCTGCCAAAACACTTTGAAGAAATCATGCCAGGAGAACAGCCTGAGTTGCCACCGAGTTTTCTGACCAATCTGAAACTCCTTCTCAAGCTGAGGCCACGAACAGCGAGTTACAAAACCGCACCTCTCACCATGGGGTTCCGGTCCCAGATTCCCAACAAGTTCCGCGACATTCGCTACCTGTATATTGAATACTACAGGCTACCACCCCGAGCCATCGTTCATGCAGAGTTCCGAGCTCTCTTCCTGAAGAGAATGTGGGAGGAACAGGTCTTTTTGGCCTCCTTCTTGGAGAAAAAGAAGTTGCAACAGCAGCAGGAATCCTTCGGTAGCGAGGGAACCAGCCTTAGTACAACCTTTGAGTCGTCAATCTTTAGCAATTCGAACGGCAATGATTCAACAGCGCCCACCTCCGTCGACGTCTCGATGACAAGCGAGTACAACGCCAACGCGGCAGAGTCCAACGGCAGCGTCCTTAACGGCGCGGGAGAAATACCCAGATCTTTCTTCCATTATACGCCCTCGCCGCTAAAACGGCTGGAGAGCCTGCTTGGTATGGAGATTGAAGAGCGCCGCAGGAACGGCACGCTCGTATACGAAGAGATTGATCCGGAGGAAGAGAATTTGGGACCAGTGAAGTTGCCCCGGTGTTACTATGACACGCTCAGTGAATGGGACTATCACGACTAACACCTTCCCTTGCTTGTCTGTCCTAACGGCCTGTAATTATGTACTCATGACCACGAATTGCTTACTAGCCTGGCGTTCCTGTTCTCGGGCTGTAGAGACTCATGCATTGGGCATCTGGAGGACTGGGGTAGACGCGAAGAGTTGGGCGTTCCGTGTCAGTGTATTCAGGATATGATTGTCTCCAACTATGAAGTTATCGCCTGTATATCTTCACGTCCTCATCACCCGTATCGTCAGTAAGCTGAGATCGCCCACATTTCTCCATTAATAGGCAGCAAGCACCAGTTCCCTAACCTCCAATACTAGCCAGCAGCATCTCTTTCCTCCAACATCACCAAACAACTCAACATCTAAGGACCAGCCTTCTCAACATCCTCCATCTCCCTCTCCCCTCGCTCCTGTCCCCCCTTTAGCCCTCTCCACCACCTGAACCCAACCCACCCCATGGTAACAACCCACAACCCCAAATTCACCAGATCCACCCAAACCGCATGCCTCATCCGCTTCACCTTATCCCCCTCACTATAATCCCCGATATACATCTTCCCGAAGATCCCAAACAGCGTCAACCAAAGTACACACAGCACACTCTCCCAGACAAACAGCGGCAGCTGCACTCTCGGCCGCCGCGCCACCGGCGTCCGCCCCTTCATCACAAACGGCAAGACGAGGTAGACGGCTGCTGTCATGGCAGCCAGGAACGCAGTGACGACCGCATACACCCATTTCGCGGGGGCCTTGTCTTCGCCGTGGAGATCCCGTCCGTAGAGGCCTATGACTGTGAGGCCGAAGACGAACTGGATGAAGCGGAGGATGGTATCGAGGAGAGTGATAAGGGGTTTCCGGAGTGTGGTGGAGTCGGCGGAGAAAGGCATGTTGGAGCCGCGGTCGAGGTTGATGCTTTCGGGGTCGGTTGTGGTTGTGGTGTTGGCCGCGTTCTTCTTGGCCTTGTGCTTTTTGGCTTCTTTGACGCCGATGCGGAGGAGCTTGAGGACGATGAACCACATTGGAATAGAACCCTGCAGATCTAGGTTGTGTTGTCAAGCGAGGTTGGTATGTGCTGGTCTTGGGCGTGTCGGCTGTGAATGTGGTATGTATTCGTAGTTGACCGAGCAGAAAGGTTATAATCGCGGTAGAGTCAAAGGAGAGTCTTCTTGACGGGATATCGCGTCCAGCGCAACGAGTAAATATGACAGAGTATTTCAAGGTCTCTCAGAGTCCCCTGGAAGCCGACTTCGTAGATCAAAGACTGTGATGCCACAACCAGACAATGAATGAAACCCCGAGTCTAGCAACGCTCAACTTTTTGAACGACAATTGACAAAGAGAATATGAATGGAATCTAGCCAGAAGAATAAAGGAAAAAGTAGAAAGACTGTTGTGTGAATGCCACTTGTTATTCGTCTTGCTCTGACACTGACTCTTTGGTCTTTATATACCTATCGCACACAGCTTTGATACAGACTCTCTTTCAAAGCCGACACAATACGTTCTTTGTCATTTCAACCATTTCTCCCAAGACTTCTCTTCCCATCCATCAGATTGATCTTGCTGGAGCTGTCCTGAAACCGACTGCTCTGTAGCATGACGGCGCCTGGCTTTTTAGCTTCGCGCGCGGCTAAGCTGATCCCGGGCCTCAAGGATCATTCAATGCGACAAACGACAGTAAGCCGTTGTTTCAGACGCTGGATAGACAGAATTGGTCAATCGGCTGATTGGTTTTTGCTGCAAGCTCAAGATCCATGTCAAACTGGGCGGCTGTAGTGGCGGCGATCTGCTAAACTCAGCTCGTGTCATCGGAAGCGCCAACAGCATCGACTGGTTGACAGTTTCTGCTTTAATCTATTTATGGCTCTGCACAAACTTCTTCTTCATAGACGGAAACACGATCAGACATCCTGGACGGTCCAGGCAAGATGTGATCTCTTATGGGCCTTGTCCAATCGAGTAATTAATGCACCATATCAACCCCAGACGGTATTCACATTGCTAGACTCTGACACTGATCGACTGATCCTGCCGCTCTAACTCAACAAACTCTGGACAACTAACAATCTGTAGCGCCAACCAACGACCCAAGATGCACCTATCCATGCTGGTTGTCTCTCTGTAAAACCAAATACGAGAACCCATAATTCCACCGACTATCCTGCCGTTTCAAAACCAACCGAACATGCGACCCCCATATGCGTACTAGAATGCCATGGTCCTCCAGGACAAAAAAGGACCTGAACATAACTAACATAGATGCAAGTGCAGTTTACCCGCCGGATTCAATGCTTCGTGACGTTGTCGTGATGTTCATCATGATATGTGATTGGAGCGGGGATTTCATAAATGCAAAACCTGCGGAAAGACAGCTGAGAGAACAAGGCTAAAACTTAAACTAAGCAAAAACAAAAGGGAAGGAGAGGATACTCGACGCGAAAAAGCATTTGAAACAAAGGAAAATGAGCAGCGACCTTCATCATGGGGGTAGAGATACACCATCCGAACGGCCTCGGAAATAAAATCGTTCGGAAGATGCTGCGAAAGGTGTGTATCCCCAAGGCCGTCCGCGCCCATTGTCAGGGTGGTTGAGTACTCGCCGCATCTACGCTTGCCTGCATATGCGGCGGGGGAGTCGTTGGCTTGACCAGATGTCCGGGCGGCGGCGGCGTCTTGAAAGAATTGGGCGGTGCAGGCGGTGGCATAGGAATGGGTTCATCGTCGTACTCATGACCTAAATAGTCGTCGTCATGCGCTCCATGGCCGGTGACAGAAGAATGATCGACGGATGCGCGATCGTATCCTTGATCATATACTGTCTGGTGAGCCGCCGCGCTTTTCGCCGCATTCTTAGTGGCCTTCTTGCCCTTGCGGCCCTTCATCTTGGCCTTTTCAAGCAGTCTCTTCTTCTCCGCCAGTCGCTTCCGCTCTTTACGATCCTTGATCTCGTATTGCCGAATTAAGGCCTCGGGTGGCCGACCAAAAATGCTTTCGTACTCGCAAAACTCGCAGATCCAGATATCTTCGGGACTCGGGGGATGATGGAGATTAGCATACTGTTGCTGAATCTTGCGTTGACGTGCTGCCAATGCATAGATGCTTCCCGGTGACCGCCTCTTCTTCTTGCCTGTAACGGGCGACTCGGCACCAGGGGCTTGCTGCTGAGGATGTGGTTGTTGATTGCCGTGCGCCGTCATACCCGGGCTTGTTTGGGTTCCTTGTGTGGAGATGCCTCGCTGAGGTTGGCTTGTCGGGGGGAGCGGTGCAGACGAACGCTGCGGTGCGGGATACAGACTTTGTGCCTGCAAAGCCATACCTTTTGACGAATCAGACTCACAGGTGAAAGTGAATTGTGTCTTGGTTGGTGTTGTTTGCTGTTCAAGCAAGCTGGTACCCGCCTGGCCTCGTGGGGGAGAGGAAAAGGCAGCAGCGTTCGCTATGGCGGCGGAAATGATACCCTGGTCCGATTTTGCTGTCGGGTCACCTAAACACAGAGTGAGTGAAAATCACCGGGATGTGTTAAATTCCAAAGGGGAGGGATAGAAAGTACCTGCGGGCGCCGACGTGGACAACATGCCATCCCGGCGACCTGCTGCTCGGGTCGCGGGCCAGCC
Organism: Aspergillus lentulus; assembly: GCF_010724455.1. The sequence goes on along the minus strand of NW_022983920.1, from coordinate 35,203 downwards.
AATCTGAGAATGGACCGACAGGGAGTTTCTTGACGGACCATTGCGAGATGGATGCCGCCCAAGACGACCTCTACCGGGACCCGAAATACCACCAAGTCCAGGAGACGCGGGGCTGCCGGTACCATAATACGTGCCAACGTTATTTACCTCGTTGACCGGGGTAGACGACGCCTGTGCGGAGCTTGACAGCCCCATGTTCGCGAATTCAGGGGAAAGCGTGGAATTATGGCTTCCCAAATTGCCGGGGGTGGGGATTTTGCGCTTCTTCTTGTTGTTAGTGTTCTCGAAGGCATCATACCCGTCGGGACCTGTCGAGGAAGACTTGATCGGTGATCCTTCTACCTTGCCAGAAGGTGCATGCGGTTGAATTCTTGTAGTAGACGGCGAGAGAGACGACCCGCGAAAACCGGCACTTCGACGAACCACAACCGGACCGTCCTCGTCACCGCTCTCTAGATCAAGACTGTTTTCATAGGTGTGGTGTGTTTCTCGCTCGGAAATATGATCATGCGCGTCCGTGGCTAGACTCTGTTGCACGTAGACTTTGCTGTCATTCACCACCTCTCCATGGTCCGCAGAGGATCCGTAGAAGAGTTGGGTCGCTGGGGGTGCGGGAGGGTAGAGGATCGAGTCGGCGGCCTCGGGCGATAACCGAGACCGTAGGGTCCGTTTAGGAAGGGGCCGAATGAGCCTGTCCGGATAAACAGGCGACGGAGTATCTGGAGCTGAGTTATACATCCCATCTGCAGGCGGACAGAATCAGCAACGGATCTAGCTGGCAGTGGTCTTCTCTCCTCTCCAAGAACTCCCCATGCACCTGGTGCTGGACCGGCATGATGAGACGTCCAGAAGAGAAGACATTCTTGATGAGAGGAACATACTCAACGTAGCAGTCATCGTCATGCAGGTATCTCAGCTCAGTAACCGTCGACGACCACAGCCGAACGGCGGGCTATTTTTTTTCCTGTTCCCTGTCTCCTGAATCACCGTGTCCCACAACTAGGTATCGAAGGTCCTCTGAGACTCCCGGCTATTTCTATTCTTGCTTGTCGACCTCTTCTTCGTCCCCAAAAGTCAGAAAACACTCCGCAGTCAAGAATATATGACGTTCTGCTGGTCGCGTTGCGAATACCGAGTAGGGAAAGAGAGGGGGGTGGGATGAGAACGGAGAGGAACCTAAACCGAAGTAGTTTGGCACCCACAAGTTAGTTGTCACTGTTGGCAGGCCGCCAGAGAACATCAAGAGTAATCAAGACTCGGATAAAGATCAAGCCACAGGTAGCGAGAAAGCCCAAAGCAATCCCGATAGTATTGTTCACGAAGCCTGCTGCAACTTACAAAATGAGTGACTATTAATCAGCACCAAACGCCCATGCAAAATTTTTGGAGAAATAGCCGGACAAGAGGTTCGGGAAAGACCCCAGTAGAAACCTGGGTGTCACAAAGATCTGCACAGACCCAGAAGCTCAGAGAAGAAGTAAATCAGAAAAAGGGATAGTAAGTAAAGAAAGTATTCACAATCGAAAGGAGTTATTGTTAGGGGAGAAATTAGAGAAAGGACGATCGACGATGGAGGGGTGAAATTGACCATAAGAGTAGTAACAACCTATCTCCGTACATGATAGTTCCTTTTGGAGCTGCGGGTTCTCGCCCTGAGGCTCCGATTTGGCGCCTGAGGCCTCGAATAGCACTATACCTCTTCGGGACCGAACAGTCTCCATCGCCAGCAATATACACATTTCTTTTTTTCTATTTCTACAGATATTTCCTTTTCTACAGATATTTCCTGAAGATAATTCGACCATTTCAATGATCGTTTGGCAGGGCGTTCTTTGTTTCCACGACATTCACCGGATACCTAAGCAGTGTAAAGATGCTGTAGCGGATGGCAAGTTCAACGATCAAGTCCAGCTGTTGATTAATGCTACTGGTAGCATCTACAAGCTGTACATCGGAACAGACACCATACCGTGCACTGGTTTCGAGGAGAGCTCTCATACATTGGTTAGCTTATGTGATATTCTCTCCCAGTCTCAAGCGCTCTATGGGCAACCATTCCTGCAGGAACACGCTATGATACTTCTGGAGCTGAAAGCTCATGCACCCGTAGAACAGGAGCAGCAATATGGGGTATCAATCTTCCATAGCTGAACGATATCCTCGAGTTCTTTCAGAGTCCACAAGCAAGGTGGTGGTGAAACGAGGCTTTCTTGTATTGTGACAACATCCGCAAGGATTAAAGTTCCCTGAACAGTCATGGGCCGCTCTCTCGCGACAATTCCTCTAACTACCTGAACAGTAGGAAACACAGTTTTCTCTTTCCTCCCAGTGAATCTACTCAACTCTTCTCTTTTTTTAAATTCGGATCGGAAAGTAGTAAGGAGGCAGGCTGTGGACGTTGTGTGCGGTCGACGATTGATAAGCGGGGTTTTCTGTGTAGTGGAATGAATGGCGGAATGGACGATGCCATCATCGGCTCTGTCAACCCGGGTCAGCAGTTGAGCTCAGTCATACACCATCGCAAGCAACTCTGCTTTAAAAACACAGGCGAGATGTAATCCCAACATCAAGAAGATGATAGCAAGTACTCTGCAATAGTTGACTCTCGAGGTTCGTGGAGCGCAAAAACAAAGCTGGTAGATGGTGAGCGGGGAAAGCCCGGAGAGGAGAGAAAAAGGAAACCCGCTTGCGGTGGTCCGCCTTTTTGATTAGGATTGTTACTGCTAGTACTGCTACTGCTACCGAACTCGCTTTCTCGTCCACCCCATCTCATTCTTCTGCTTCCCTTGTCTCCCTCCCCTCCACCCTCACAAATAGAAATCTGCAGATTATGTAGTCCTCGGCTCAGACTCGGGCTCGCAGACGCTACTTTTTGGATTCTTTTTCAACCTCGTGTCTCAATCGCCAGCTCCTACTCTTTGCCTTGCCGGTCCTTTCGCTCTCTTTTTTCACCTTTCCTACGAGTCGTACGCTGTCCAATCCTAGCTTCTTACCCGCGTGCGACTGCTCGCACATGGGCAGCATCTGGTTATAATTGTGCCTCGCTTGAGTCTTATATACTTAACTTATCCTTAATATTCCCCCCATTGTCAGAATCATTGTACTCCATTCGCTTCGCAGTGCTCCACCATGACTCCTCGTCGCTCTTCTCGTGCCCGCACCTCCCAACCCTCGCCCGCCATCCTTCAGCATACAAATTCCTCCAGCTCGTCGACTTCCTTGACTCGCGAAAGAAGCACTCGATCGAACCATAAAATTTCCTCCCCTCAGAGATCTTCAACCCAACGGTCTCAGTCCATTGATGATGCGGACAGCGCCACAAGAAACGACTACCCACAAACGCGGCAGCGCCAGCGCTCCCGAGGAGATGATGACCATGTGAGATTGAATGGGGAGGAGGAAGATGAGGACGAAGACGGAGAGGGTGACGAAGAAGAAGAGGTTACCCGATGTCTTTGTGGGCAGCAAGACTACCCAGGCCTGCCTCCCTCTCGGCGGGAGGCTCTCGGTCGCAGCGGGGCGGCCGTTGGGTTCAAGGATCAACATGCGTTGAATCTTTCTGCAGATTCATCGGACCTGATGTCCGACGATATCGGTAGCATGTTCATCCAGTGTGATTCCTGCAAAGTTTGGCAACACGGTGGCTGTGTGGGTATTATGGATGAAGCGATGAGTCCCGACGAGTATTTCTGTGAGGAGTGTCGGAAAGATCTTCACAAAATTAAGAATGAGTCCAACGGGTATGTTTCTTCAAACCTCTTTTCTACTCTCATTTCAAGGATTTGCCCTTCTCTGATTTACTGCGTCCACTCGGCCTTAAATTGCCCGGATGATGGGGTCAAGCTCTTCGTTACCCGTCGAGGCTGAGCCAATGTTCTAAATTCTCACGCACCTCAACCGCGATGCTTCTACATGGAATCATGTTTCAACTGTATGGCCGTCGTGCTTACACTTTTGCAGACAATATTCATCGCAGTACCTCCCAGTCGCCCCAGCCCAATCTTCCCCTGCAACCTCCCGTGACTCGTCCCGTGATAATTCGCGACGGGCGAAGGACCCCAAATCACGACAGAGCGAGTCGCTTGCCAACCCCAAACGCAGATCAACCATGAATAGTCGTGATGCGGCTTATGACGAAGAGGAGCAGCTCCGGCGAGCGATCGAGGAGAGCAAGGAAGATACTCAGCCCCCCGCAGAGGACATCGCTCTCCGACGAGGCAAGCGGAGTCGAAGTGACAGCGAAGCGTGAGTTTGATGACGACCCTCCTCCCAAGTAACATTGGTTTTTGGTGCTGCTGCTGACCAGTTTTCCCCGCCTAGTCACAAGCAGGTGACGAAGCGCCAGCGTACAAGTTCCCCTTCACCAAGCGCTATGTCAAAACCAGAGAACACAGAATCCCAACCTGCATCAGAAGATGAGTCGAAGACAAAAGTTAATGGCAACGGCACAAAGAACTCTAGGGTGGCACCGCGGGGTCATCGTGAGAAGCCCATCAAAGAAACAGAAGAACCCGAAACAGATCACGCGGAGATTGCGAGCCGTAAGAAGGGAAAGTTCGAGAGGCGAAATGGTGAAGGTAAGAGCCCTGAAGTTATCTTGGGATTCCTCGTCCTAACACATTCACAACGAGCAGATGCCGACCGTGAGATAGCATCGCCGACCAAAGCCACTGCGGAAGACCCTGAGCCTCCTCAAACTAGCCCGGAGACCGCTGCACCTGCTCCGGAACCTGCTCCCTCCCGTCCGTCAACCCGCAAGTCTGGACGCCCACCTGCGCGACGTGGTGGAAGGGTCGGACGTAATCAATATACGAGGGACCGAGATATGAATGGGGCTGACTCTCCACGACGGGGGCAATCACACGATATCGGTGGGGATTCGCCGAGAGTGGGGGCAGTCAACGGAGCGCACTACAATGTGGATTCTGGAAAACCGAGCAGGCCGCGCTATATGAACCCTCAACGGACTACCATGAACGAGATGAAGAGACGAGTTGCCGGAATCCTTGAATTTATCTCCCGGATGCAGGTCGAGATGGCTGTTGCCGGCGAAACTTCCACCCCTCCCGGCAATGGAGACCAACCAAATGGCTCTCTCACAAAGGCCACGATTGATCAAATCGAGACTGCATTACTTTCGAATACCAACGAAGTGCAGTCAGGGACATCAAGCGTTGATAGCGAAACAGCATCTGGTCAGGCTCCCAAGGAGAAGGAGTTCAAAGATCTGAGCAGCGTTGAAATGATGGATGTCCTCACGCGTCATCTCCTGAAATGGCAACAGGAATATGGCAAATTCGGGGAACGGTGACAATCCTTGTCAACCCTTTTTGACCCGAGGATGTCCATCCTGGATTCGTGTTCATGAGTATAAATGTGCCTCTCTTCTTGGCCGACTTCTACTTGGGGCTCTGTTATAAACGATACCCTATCCATCTCTTCTCTCCGCATGTGGACATGTACAATATGGCTTCTGGATCATCCCTTTTTTGCAACTTGATCGACTTACGGCGTTTTCACGGCATCAGCACATTTCTCTCCCTTGGTGATCCGGTATTTTAATCCTCGGCCTGCGATGTGACATGTTGAATCATCTCCTCAGCCTCCGCTTCAGATAATGCTTTCCACCATGATACACTGGTTATGCGTTCGGCGTACGCTTTTCTGCTCTTCTTTTCTTCAGAATCCTGGTAAAGATGCTCCTGGCCAGGCGGCCTTGATTCATCCTCCGCTTTTCTTTATTCCCTTTGCCTCTCTTTTCAGTTCTTTACCTCTTCTCCCTTCCACTTTTGCTATTTGCTTTGGCTACGAGTCTCTTATGCACTTGCAGAGAGGGGAAGGCGCAGGTTGTACAAAATCGACTCTTTGCTGTTCATAGGTTTTTCTTTCTTTGTTTCGGCAGGTCAGGTCAGGAGTATATGGATGGACGGACAGGCTTGGTTGCTTTATTATGTTTGGTATATATTGTTGGTGTCGACGCTACTCTGGTTTGCTAAGTGAACTATATGAATTGAATGTTTCAACTGGCAGGATAGTCAATAACTAATCGCTGATAGAGCGATATCGCTTAATTAAGATTCATGACGGCCAAGATGTTCTTGGATCAGCGTCAATGACAACGACTCTTGACATAAAAGGATACACAATGACATTTAATTCGTAATGTAACCACAAGTCTACAGAATTCGCTTTAAGTATGTGATCAAGGGGACGTAAGTAGCATTATGATCTAGCTGTAGTTACAAGGTGGCCATGACTGATACAAGAAAATCGGGATGAACCAAAAAAAGTCGTGCTTGTCATTTTTCTTTTTCATTTTTCATCAAGAGGCCATTCCAATCGTGTAGTCCATCATGTCAGATACAAGCAATTGCCATACCATATAAATTATCGTTTTCGCTCAGCAGATAGATAGATTCGTAACTAGATTAATGACGTCAGCGTCTTGTGATGGGATTTCCCCTGGGTCAAAGAAACAACCATGGTTCATAGGATCATAGTGTATGGGTGACAAAGCGGATAAACTAACCTGTTCCGTTTACCCAAGCTGACTAAGCCTAAAGAGGCTTAGATGCTTACAGACGGGAACCGTGGATGACCTTGTAGTCAACGACGAGCTCACGACCACCATCGTTGATGACCAGAGCACGGACGCTACCGCGGCCCTCAGAGAAAGCGTCGCGAATCTTGCGGAAAAGCTGACCCTGGGTGACGACGGGAAGGGCCTGCTTGACATCACCGGTCTCGGTCATGGCGGTGAGGGTGCCATCCTCGTGGAGGTCCAGAATGCGGTAGGTCTTGTAGACGGGACCGAGCATGGTCTGAACGACAACCGAGGGGGAGGGGTTGGAGACGAAGCTGGACTCCTCCTGCAGCTGACGGGTGAAGAGGTCGACACCCAAGTAGCGGTGCTGGCCGGTCTGGGGGGAGACGGAGATCCGGATCACCTGGCAGGGGCGACCCTGGAGAATCAGGATGTCGCCGATGCGGATGAAGTGGCAGGGGATGGGGACGGATTCTGCAGTGGTCTTGCTGGCGCGGGGCTCGACGATGCGAACATCCTCACGGACGCCATCACGGTAACGAACTGGGCCACGTTCGTCAGCGATGACTACTTCCTCACGATCGTGGTGATGATGGTGGTGGTGGAATGGATGCGTGATGCGGTCGACAGCACGCTCCACGCCACGGCGGAAGGAGTGGTAGTTACCGTCGTCGTCGTAGTAACCCATCTTGCGAGCAGGGGGTTGGTCGATAGCGGTGTAAGGCTTGAGGACCTTGACTTGAGAGATCGAAGCGACGGAGGAAGGACGAGAAGGAACAGACTCTACAGTAAGCTCGCTGCGGCTGAAGGAGTCTCCCTTGCGGGTTTCGAGAGGCTTAGGAGCGTAGGCCTTGTCGTAGGAGATGTCGATCTCGGTCTTGGACCGGTGGAGAGAGACGTCGGAAGTCTGTTGGGGCTGGTAGGCTTGGTAAGAGTCTACGGGAGCTTGGTGACGACCGTACGAAACGTTGACGTCGTAAGTAGGGTCGGTACGGCGACGATACTCTCGCTCAGTGATGTCAAGCTGGGACTCAAGGGCCTGGTCGTAGACGGGCTTGGGAGGTAAAGGTTCGTAGCGAGAAGTGGGTTCACGGTATCTGGGGGTGGGAACGGAGGAGAATGTTAGATACTATCCGAGAGAGAATGATAAACAAGAAATAGGAAGACAGGACAACCATGGATTGGGGACACGAGAGGGGGGATTGGGTAAGGGAACGGGCCGACACCGCTCATTGGATGTCATTTTCTTTTTCTGGAGGCATTTGTTTTGATATTTGTTTTGGTCTTTGTGCCACGTAAATAGATTGGATGGAGCGGCTAATCAAGTTAGGCCCGGCTGAGCAAAAGCACCGAGCTTACTGCGTAAATTGATAGCTCGCCATTTCTCATCCGCTCTAGTCTAGGCTTGTGGTGCCACTTTCTCGGCTGATGCAGCCTTTGGGGCGTCACCGCTTCTTCTGGTGCTTGTATTGTTTTTGTTTTGTTTTGCTTTGTTTTCGCTGTGTTTCCGCCTGTTGCCTGGTTCTCTCACCCTCTCCACTTTCCCAGCTGGAAATGTAGATTGATGCAGAAGCACGAGGCACTCAGAGAAAATCAACAGAAAACAAATCATCACAGCCCAAAAAAGACAGCCCACAGGAGGGGGAAAATAACGAATAGAAACCAAGCAGTTTTCAAGGGCCGTGGAAGTAATAATAAAAAAAAAGAAATTCGTGGGAAGAAAGAAATGCTTACCGTTCACGCGAAAGTTCTACCTCAGGGACGCGAGAATCCTTGTGGGCACGGTCTTCGTAGATGACCTGGAAATCGTCACCCTTGCGAGAAGGTGCGCGGAGACGGTCCTTGGTGATATGGATATCGACTTCTTCTCTTCCGTAGACACGAGGGTCGGGAAGAGGAGCAGAGGTTCGAGTATCTTCCCGTTCGACGTGCGAAGTACGATCGAGATTGACTTCTCCCTCTACTCTAGTCAGAGTAGTCTCAGGAACAGCGTCACTCCGGTACGACGACGGGAAGACACTGAAGGGGATGGGGACGCGGGCGTCAAAGTCCAGATTGGCTGTCCTTTGGGCGTCTCTTCTCGAATCCCTTTCGAACTGTTGCGAAACAACTCGAAAGGCGAGACAAGAAAAGACTCTTTACTAGAAGAGAAGTCTTTCTCGCGGGAGTGAGAATTAGATAGAAGATTAGATAGATCTAATCTAATCTGTGGTTGACAGGAAGGGGGGAATGTGAGATAAACTCAGGAATGCTGGAGAGGAAGATGAAGAAGGAATGGAAGAGAGGAGAGAAGAGAAAAGGAGAAGAAGAAGAAGAAGAGGATGAGGGGCTTGAAATAGGAAGGGAGAGGCCATCGTTCACTACTGCGACTGTATCTAATCATAACAAACACCTTACTTTCTACGGAGTACACCCAGGAAACCTCCCCCATACAGCAACAGAATGGTATCATTCAATCAATCCATCAATCCGTCAATCATCGCATCAATTCATCCATCCAATGCTGCTGCTTCTTGTTTCCACGCGTTTGTTTACTGCGCTTTGCCCGTTTGGGTCTCTTCCAGCCTCCCGGTTAGAAAGACCCTCTGGGGTTTCATCTATCCGAGGTTGCGGGCGATAGTCACTTTCTCCAAACGGTATGAAAGAAAATCACTATTATTCTCGTCGACTCTTGCCTCTTGAGGGTCAATTTATGCTCAAGGAAAAGCATGTGCTAACTGCAAAGGTCATTGATGCTAGATATATATAGCTAGTTCTGATTGACTCCATCGGCCTACTCCGTACATCCTGCTGCATACGAACGGCCCCATCGACATAGCGGCCAACAATGCTTCGAAATAATACACATCACTATCAAGCGGTCTATTAAAACATTATTGTTCCATTCAGAAGAGGGTGAACCTTCACATGCATGGGGATAATACATTCCAGCCCATGGAATGAGTTCTCCTCTTCATATGCCGTACACCCAATAATAATGATAATGCAATCGGTGATAAAAGTCTGGAGGCTGGCCAGCATGGCACTTACACAGAGCTGAAACTCAAAAAAGACACCAATCTCCATGGCAACGTGAACCTCTCCGCGGGTCGAATCGGAAATCTGGATCCCTTGGCGCTACTGGGCTGGGACGATCGACCTTGGTGGTGGCTTATGCGCAGTTCATTCTACTCACCAACTCGACTGAGCAATGAGCAGCATTGAGCTGTCTCTGCCAGCGTGATGGAGAGAATCAACTGGCAATATGGAGGAGATACTGTTCCTAATTCTAGTTACAGCATTCTGGCAGTTTCCATCGTTCTGGCCCATCTGCAATTGAACCAGACAATATTCGTGGAGTCCCGTCATTGGAGTTGAGGTTTCATCGGCCGTCCCCATCTCACTTCCCGCCGTTCATTACACGGAGAAGCCGTGGTCTTCCCCTCTCAAGACCACCAGCAGCTTTCTACAGGCTGACAGCCCTGATCTAAAGCGCTCCACCCTACTGCTTCTGATCTCTATGATGATTGCTCTGGTTTCACGGGTACGCGCCCGCCAGCCATCGAATTTCTCAAGCTGTATCCCTTTTCGTTACCTTGCTCTTAGACAGCAAGGTAATATTAATAATAATGGACAGTCGTTCGCCACAGCTTCAACCCAATCTCCGGCGTGGGCTGTCCAATTGTAGACGCATTCCCATGTCTACCGATAGATACCCGACCAAAGGAAAAGCAAGAGGTTGGTGCAAGCGGCTGTCGTGTCTGCCCTCTGGCCCTTTGGTTTGCCGTGTGGGCCCTTGCACGAGATCGGAATCACTGGAAAGTGGACTCATGGGTGGAGAGCGAAGCGCTCGTTCCCATGTCTCCTAGCTTCCCATCCCGAGGTTGTTGCACGGGTCAACACAGCCGATCATCGGGTACTTTTGCATGCACTCAGCAGCTCAACGAAGCTCATTTTGATGAAGGATAATCAGGGCACAAACTGCGTACTCGTATTTTGGACACTCAGGCTTCAGTTGAGGTGCTGTTAGTACTCCATAATGAACACCTGAAGAAACCAGCGACCCATCAGAAAGAGTGAATGTCTTATCCGTCAATGAGCGATTCAAAAAAAAAATGACATTATGTATCCGGTAGATAATTCATAGATGTTTCAGATGTCCTTCATCTTCCTTCTATCCAACAGTGATAGTCTTTCGGCCCAAAACTCCTCGAACCTAAGATGATGTATTAAGACCATTAACCCTAACCTTTTGTCCATTACCCATATTATCCGTATTCCTGAACCATGTCCCGCCAAAATCATTATTATATATCTCAGAAAAATTGTAGAAGAACGACACGGAAGAAGAAGAGAAGAGAAAAAGAAAATAAATCAAGCCTGCTCCTATGTAGGAGTTGTTATAATAGCAATTCGTCCACACGTTGCGTGGCCGGCGGAGAGAAGCGAAGGTATCACAGCAAATTAGATTGAAAGGGCGGTTGGGAGCAAAGTATTGAAAATCACGGCAAATAGGGAGCACTAGCTCCCTCCTGTATAGGCGTAGTAATTCGTAGTATCGTAGAAACATGAGAAACGTCGGCACCTCGACGAATCCCTAGCACACGCAGCTATCAGAAGCCTTCTCAAGAGAGAGCCTGCCAAATTCTGTATAGATTACAAGCAAATATGCTTCAATATAAGTAGTGGAAGAAGCGAATAGACATCATTCGGCTCCCCTTAGCTGCGCATGCCGAATGCCTTTCGGAGACGAGGAAACCGTTTCTTCCGCCCTCCCTGTGGGAAGACGATATCCTTTGCGCTGACGTTATTATTGCCATTGCTGTTAGTGAAGTGTTGTTCCTCGCGCGGAGGTGTGGCTTCGGAGCTTTGCATATTGATTGCGCTGTCGCTTGCGGTGGGCTCACTATGGCGGGCAATAGATGCACTTCCGTCTCCATATGCATCGGTCGCTACAGGGTGCTGTTCTGCCACAGTTTCAGCATCCGCTGCGGCTTCTGACCCTTTGTGCCCAGAGTCCATTGGCCAGCTGTTCCCGTTCGCTTTCTTCAAGCCTCCCTTGGTGAGCTTCGAAGGGGAAGTCCCGGACTGGTTGGCAGTGACGGTTGTGACTGTTGTTCCCCGACCGGGATTCAGCAAATTCTCGTCGCGCATGTGAGCAAGGTCCTCCGGGTTGGACTTGGAGGCCTTGTGTTCCATGGGTGGCCTGGATTTCTTCAAAGTGAACCGGCCCAGAATCCCAGACACTCGCCCCTTAGCCGGCCGGTGGAGGAACTCATCCAGCTCCTCCTCTGTCATTCCACGGGACCTGGCCACTGCAGCAAGTCCTGGGTCGTGCGAAGGAAGATCAGGTTTCTTGGAGGCAGCTGCTGGTGCAGGGGTGGCCGGCCTCTCGTTCTCAGAGCTATCTTCCAGTTCCGTCGAATCGCCGTCGTTTGTGCCCTGCCGTCGAGGAATGCCGCGAACCGGGCGTAGAGTGTGCATCACGCGGCCTTGCTCATCGTCACTGGAATCATCGTATCGACGTTGAAGTTTCCGCTGCCGGAAATCAGCATCTTCGTCATCCGAATCTGGGAATCGTGATACGAAACGAGGTGTAGCTGTCTTGGTAGCCTTCGGTTTCGAAGACCTGCTAGAGAAGAAGCTCGGAGTCTTGTCGTTCTTGGGTCCACTCCGCAATGTAGTGCGCATGGTACCTGTGACCGACCCTGAAGAAAGAGGCCGACTTTCTACTGTGGGGGATGATGCCCGGCCGGGAGACGGCGGCATGGCGCGGGTCGGAGGGCCTTCCCGCATGGTGCGACGCATGGTATGCTGCCCACCTTTTTTGGCACGGCGCGTGGACCTTATGAAACTGCTGGATGAGTCACTTCCGGTAGACATCCTCCTTTGAGGCACGCGGGGCGTTCTGCCGTTGATAAGTCTCTCGCTAGAAGGCGCTGGGTCGATTTCCTTTTGGATGACCGGCCCGAATGACACAGGCCTCTTTTTGGCCCGCTCAGAATCGGCTCGACGTAAAGCAGAGGTGCCGTTGCCCGATAGGTCGCGTAATGAGCCATCCTTTGCAACAACATCACGAAGCCCTGAATCACTATATACTATGGTTGACATGGGCCTCTTCGCTTGACTCGCGCGTGCGGACGAATGTATGTCTTTGGCGGTCGTCTGCGTCTGAACTGTAGACCGTGTAGAAAATGCTTGTGCGGAGGTGGGAGAGTCGGCAGGTTGCGCTTGCGCGGGAGTTGCTGCGCAATCGGCCTGACTTGACTCTTCGAGCCTGTTCGCCGCTCCATTGGTGGACTTAGCTCCGAATCCGCGAGTGTCGTCTTTGGAGAATGTGTTGTTGAGGAGAGAATCAACAGGCCGGCCATCTTTACCTTGAGCTATCCGGGCATCCACGATAGCATTGATTGAGCCAAAGCCATCACCATCTACGCCCTCCTCGGCGTCGCTGTAGATACTTTCCCCTGACTCGTCACCGCTCTCCTTGCCATTCGGCATATTTTCGTCGATAGACTTGCCACGTGATCTCCTCTTGCCTTTCCTTCTACTAGCAGCTTTGGGCTCATGTTCTAACGAGGTTCGCGGAAAACCACCGGGAACTCTGTATATCTCAAGACTTGAACGCCCTTTTTCGGCACCAGGTGAGGTTGTCTGGGCCACCATACCCTGTAGCGCTAACTCCACATCTGGAGTCATTAATGGTCCCTGCTCTCGCATTAAGTGTGCATCCGCTACCGACAGTTTCAGAGCCTGAGAAGCTTGAGACGCCGGCTCATGGACTAAGTCACCATCTTGTCTTACTTCATTATTCGTTTGGCCGCTAGGTCCTTCAGAGGGCTCAACGAGGGCAATGCGACCGACTTCTGTGTCAGATGGATGATTTGTTACGGAAGGGTGGGACATGATGCCTTGGACGGGATGGTCAGTTGAGACAGACCAGCCGGAGACCACTGCATCGAACTCAGACGAGGCAGTAGACTCATTGTCACTGAAGTCCGGCTGGGCGGGCTCAGGTTCGTCCTCTCGGCGTCCTCTTATACTGCCAAAAGATGGGAGAGCAGGTCGGGGCTTCAAAACCTCATCGAACTCATTAGGACGCACGGTATCCCGTTGTGATGTCTTCCGCTTACCTACCCCGAACCATCCAGTTCTGGCCCTGAATTTTTCAGGGGGCTCGGGGGTTAGTTCCTCCGGTGAGGTCGGCGGACTCGCTGCAACTCCAACAATTTCGGTATCATCGTCAAAGCTTACCTTGACAGGCTTCCTACGGTAGCCTAGTCTGGAGCCATCGTCTGAAGCCACAGAAGTGGCGTCGGATAGCTCACTGATTGACGGGCCTGGACGGAGAATACCTCCATTTCTCCCATCAGGAGACAATGAGCTTTTCCGCGCATTCTTCAGCGCTGATTTGACCGGTGAAACGGATCTCGGAGGAGGTTGATGCTCAGCAATTCCAGTGACTGCAAGTTGAGATGAAAATCGAGCAGATCTACCCGGGCTGCTGCTGGAATAACGGATGGGGGATTGCTGTAGCCCATTCTCTAGCCTTGCCGATTCATTTAACTCCGCGGAATGGACAGGGTAAGTAGGGCGTGCATCCTTGTCGTCCGGTGTGGCTGGCGTTCTGATAATTGAAGGTTCCGCTGCATACAAGTGCTCCAAAGAATTGGGCACAAAGTCGTCGATAGGCGAAGCACTTCCACCGCGCGGATGATTGAAGCGGCTCCCGATTCCATCAGGTCCCGCGCGTTCTTCACCCTGGGGGTCTTCTTCCGGTACGGTAGGTGTCTGCTTAGGTCCCGTCGCATATGAGGATACTTGTCGCAAGGCCTGACTCTGCGCATGTGTATTAGTGGCCGCTTCTCGATGATTGACGAAGCGACTGGCCAGAGGAGAGTGACCCGTTCCATCGGATTTGGGTACCACAGCAGCCTGTGCAGCTGCGACAGCGGTACCAACAGAAGAGGCAGTCCTCCCGGGGCTTCCGGTAACGAGCCCAGCTGTCTTCTTCATTTCCTGGCTTTTCGCTACCCGAGCATTCGGGGACGTGGCGGGTGACAGCTCATGATTGAGCGACACGTTAGCCAAGGCCTCATGTTGGGTGGAAAACGGACGCGAGACAGTTGGGGAAGTTGGTCGACCATTCATCGGATATGAGAAATTGATTGAGTTCCGACTGCTTGTTCGTTCGAGCTCAGGAACGGTAGACAATGGTTGGGATTGGAGGGGTGACTGGCTGGACGGCGATCGCAGCGACCTGTCGACACTCATACCGCGACCCGGCGTCTTATTTGTGGGCGAGGAATTGAACCGCACGCTTGGCTCCAGGCTGACGGAGCGTCGACCAGGATTTTTCCGGCCTCCGAATCCTTGAGGCATGGAGGGCAAGGGCGGAACGACATCCACTTGGCCGTTACTGGTAGCCGGTCGGCGCGGAGATTGTTCTCGGAACGTTCTGTTGCTCATGGAGCTTGAGCTATTGCTGCGACGAAGGGCTGTCCTGCTGGCTGGACGGAGGCTACCCGTCATGCTGGTTTGCGAAGTTACGGAGGCCCGCCTTTGAATCATTCTCTTTGTCTGGACATTTTCGACGGGCGTCGGGGTAGGTGTGAGACTTCGTAGAGCAGCCGCCGCCGCAGCAGAAGACAGGCTGCTTGAGGAGGGTTGGGATTTAAGGAAGGCATGGGTGGCAGCGGACTGGGCGGACTGTGAATTAACCGTGGAGAGAGGCTAGGGAATAGCAATGAGAATCAGCTTCAACCAATTCAATATGCGAAATACGCCTAGATTGCAAAGCTCACCTGATGACGAGATGTGCTTCTCTTTCTGCGGAACATGTTGGGTCCTCCAGCGAAAGAAACTCGATATCGTCGCGTCCGCCCTTAAACGGCGGACATGGAAGCTAATGTCGACAAAGACACGGGTTTCTCTTCGTGCCTTATCTATCACTGCACTTTAATGTATATCACGCAGAGCAGCGACGGATATATTGGTGGTCTTCTAGCCGTAAACTCCGTGACGTTCGAAAAGCCTTCGGACGGCCTGGCAATATTGTGCTGCGTTGTCAGCGAGAGGGGGAATGCGGAAAAAGAAGGGCGGAAGATTCCCTCAATGTATTAACGGAGACGTATTAGAGGAACAGGGGCGAAAGAAGGGAAGGAAGAAATTGATGCGAAACTGAATGAAGAAATCAAGTAAGTCAGTTCCGAATGACGATGAACAGAGGGGAGTTGCCAGTCCCTACTCCCTAGAAGGGGGATAATGCCGATCCAGAGCAAAATGTGAGAGAGTGCGGATCGAAGGGGCACGCTTTGCGTCATGGACTAGAGGCCGGTCCAAGTCAGGTCAATGAGTGATTGAGCATTGCCGATTTTTCTTTTTTCCTTTGGGTCATCTGGTGGATCGTCTCTTTTTTAGCTTTTTTCTTGTCTCGATGAGGATCTAAAGTTCCCCAAGACTGATAAATTAGGGTCTTCTTACGTACTGCAGAGTTGCTGCAGGATTGAATGTCTTCTGTAAGGCATCGATCGATGATGTATGCGGGTGTGGGTGTGTCGGTGCCTGAGGTTTCATCTGTCAACTCCAGCTAGTGGTACCTTGAAAATACGGAGTAAGGCTACCAATGAACAACTGTGTCTGCCTTATTGCCTTTAATTTATGCCTTGGTTTTCGGGTAATCAATAAGGCTGATCATTATGGAGACTCCATCATATATACTCGGCGTTAACGTGGAGAAATGTAGATCTACAGAAACAGGCCACAAAATCTATAGATCCATACCATCCGAATGCACAAAGCTCGTGCTAACTGTTGCATGGTAGACAGAAGATCCTTCTCTCCATCAACGTCCAAAGCAAAGTGATATCTAGATAATGATGGCATCCCTCCCCCTTCCCCCTAATGTCTCCAGTCGATCCGTCTCCACCTCCGCCCTCAGCTTCCACATCCTCGAGGCCGGCTATTCTCCGGACCGCAACCGTCCTCTGATCCTGCTTCTTCATGGCTTCCCCGAACTGGCTTTCTCATGGCGTAAGATCCTCCCCCGTCTAGCAGAAGCAGGATACTACGCCGTCGCCCCCGACCAGCGCGGATTCGGCCGCACCACAGGCTGGGACACCCGCAGCTACGACGAGGTAGACCTGTTCACCTTCTCGCTCACCTCGCTAGCACGAGACATGGTGATCCTCGTCCACGCCCTGGGGTACCGCTCCGTGCGCTGCGTTGTAGGCCACGACTGCGGCGCCGTATCCGCCGCCATGTGCGCATTGATCCGGCCAGATTTCTTCGAGAGCGTGCTCCTGCTGAGCCATCCGTTCAACGGCACGCCATCGCTACCATTCAACACTGCAAACAACCCTGACCATGTCCACGGAACCACAGGGAGCGGGAGCGGCATGGAATCCTCCGCCAGCAACAGCATCCACGCCGAGCTGGCCCAGCGCAGCCGCAGACACTACAAATGGTACTACTCCACCGCCTCTGCAAGCAACGAGATGAGCCTTCCCCCGGGCCGACTCCGCGAGTTCCTGCGCGGATACTTTCACCTCAAGAGCGGCTCGTGCGCGCGCAACTACCCGCGTCCGTTAAAGTCTTGGACAGCAGATGAACTACTTCGACTACCGTTCTACTATATCATGCCGCTAGACGCTACCATGCCCGAAGCCATCGCGCTCGACATGAAAAACGAGCCGGAGAAAGCCCAGCAGCTTTCGCAGGCCTGGCTGCCGGATTCTGATCTGGACGTTTATGTGGCGGAGTATGGGCGGACGGGGTTCCAGGGCGGGTTGAACTGGTATCGAGTGCGGACGGCGGCGGACGGTCGGTTCACGCAGGATTTCGACACGTTCGCGGGGAAGAAAATCGAGGTGCCTTGTGCTTTTGTGTCGGGGAAGATGGACTGGGGGATCTACCAGGAACCAGGGGCGATGGAGAAGATGGTGAATGGGGAGGTGTGCAGAGATTTTAGGTTCCTGAGGTTGATTGATGGGGTTGGGCATTGGGCGCCCCAGGAGAGTCCAGATGAGGTTGCCAATGCGATTCTGCGCCTGGTGCGTAGTCTCGAATGAACGCGTAATGAACTTTGTAAATTTGTGTTTGGACATATGGTAAATAATATTTGGTCAATTAGCGTCTGAAGCCATACATTGACTTTTGATCAACAAGTATCTGCTTTGGTAATGGGGTTCGTAACCTATAACGCCTGTACAATAAGAATGCGTGGCTCACAAGGAAAGTGTGAGGTGTCATAGACAAGAAGACTCGCAAAGTTCATGAAATAGTATACTCAAACTGGGTATGTAATGCAAAAACGAGCCACAAAAGCCAAAGTAAAACAAATATTTACATCATCGCCCAACTGAGCAATGCTACCATGTAAACAGGCAGCACGCTCAGCAGCGACGGCTTGGGCGCTGCCGCTGATGTGAGCGACGTTGTTGTGAAGACCTCGCCAAAGCTGATGATGCTTGAGTTGAAGCAGTTGTTACGCGTCACTTCCTCTACCTCCGACGGCTCGGCGAATTCAATGTCCACGCACTGCATCATGGTCAGGTTCAGCCACTTGGCAAAGAGCTGGGGACATACATTGTACAAAGCTGCACCGTGCTTGGCAGTCTCGATAACCTGAATAGTGGCGTGGTCCCCTGGCTTCACACTAATGTTTGCCGGCAGAGGGACTTGTGGCAGACAGATAGTACCAGGATAAGGGTTATTGGTGGGACCTGTGATCTGGAAGGGAGCGACCATAGGATGGCTCATGTTCGGAGGGATTGTGCCCAGGCCCAGATTGATGTAGATGAGGGCAGTTTGATGACCCTGGAACCAGCCAGGTTGGATGGCAACAGCGCCGCCTCCGACCGGCCATTTCGTTCGGTTAGTGGTTGTCGGCATACCTCCGCCTGCAGAAATGATACGATAATTCATTAGCTGTGCACACGTTCATGGACAGACTCGAAGGCTAGCCGGGTTGTTCATACAAGGATACATCCACTCCATGCCGTAGGGGAAGATTAGCGAGCCATTAACTTCAGCTTGCCCCAAACCATTTGACTGTTCGACAGTGCCGTTGGTGTGGAGGTTGTTTCCTCTGTAGCCTGGGTATGTGATGACGGTGTGGGCATTGGCCAGTCCAGCGCATAGCAGTGCGATGAGCGCCGCCCATTGTGATATCGAAAATTGAAGCACCATGATGTATGTGAGATCTTCACGGAAGGCAAGGGATAATGAAGTCAACTGCAACAGCAGAAGTAGTCCTGCAAACAAAAGAGAATGGCCGTCTTCTTTTCGGATGTGAAACTCCTACGGAAGTGTTCGAGTCAAGTCAAGCAGTTGGCGAACAGTTCAACCGTCCGAACCGCAGAAAATGATCATCATCAAAGAGGAAAGGAAAATAAGCTTCGCGAGCAGCAGCCAGAGGAACCAAATAGGGAGGGTGTTCAAGTCCTTTTGAAAGAGAGCGAATAAAGCCCGAAGGCCAGGTCCTGCAGCAGCATTCACATCCTGACTTGACTACCGCAGGAAGGTGACAAAAATTGGACGAGTGAGAATGCAGGAGACTTTGATGTGACCACACCCGCAGGTTGAAAGATTGAAAGTTGGCGGTAGCGTCTGCCTCATTCCTCTGTGCTTGAGAGGTCCGTTGAGAATTGGCAGTGTTGCGCCTGTGAGGGGACAACCAATCTTGTCGTCGGATTGGATCGAGGGGCCTTCCAAGACGCTGGGCTGCAAGTGGCATCACGTCCTGGCAGGGATGATTGAAGCCATTCTGCGCCGATGATTCGTGGAGCAAAGGAGGTGGAAGCGCCCCTATCTTAACGCTAGAAGAGGGGAGCCGTCATGGGGCTGGGCGCTTAGAGATCCTTCGTGAGTGCAGCAGAAGGGGGCGATCAACTGTGATGGATATGCACATCATCAATTCGAGGGAGTAACGTCGCTTGAAAGTCTCGAGAATACCCGCGATTAGTATGACTGAGACATCTCGATTTTCTCATCTTTTGACTGGACTTGAAATACTCCGTAGCGATTATACTGTTCTTCTGGTTTGAGGGTAGCACGGTCCGGCAGCTCATCCGGAGCTCGTAGTTTGAGCATCATGGACACCAATCAAATCCTGTATTATTTCCAATTGTGTACATAGTCCAAGCTGACATGACAATTTCACTAAACTAGCGCACATTCTCTTACTCTTTGGGTAAGGTACGGAGTAGCTCATGAGACTTAAGAAGACGAGAGTGAGACTCAAAAGGTCCGATAACTGATAACTGATAAGATACACGATAAGCTCCACGGTCCACCCCACCACCGATAACCATCCCGATAAAGATAACAAAAATCACCTCCCAAGTATGAGCATCACATCATAGCGGATACCCCCTGAAGACAACCAGAACACCACACATATACCAAGATGCCGCACACACGACGTCCCAGGAAACCCGATTCCAAACTTCAGCAGCAGAAACGCCTGCAAGTCACAGACGCAGACGGCTGGACGCACGTCACCACCAACAAAAACGTGCGACGGGCACTGCGCCCAAACCAGAGCGCCGACGGAGGCCAATCGACAACTCCAGCGCTGCTCCCAGCCGAAGCTCCCTCGCAATTGACCCTCGACGACCTTCAAACCCAGTTCAATGGGTATCGCGAGAGATGGGAGGGGTCGGAGACTTGGCGCGTAATGGCGGATACACTCCGGAGGAGGTTCGAAGGGAGCAGTTCGATCTCCGATCCAGATCCCCGCGCAACTCCGCTGGAGAACATCGTCTGCATTGGTCTTGGAAGCCCGAGCGGGTTTCTGCGAGGGGGTTGGGTAGATCGCCGGAGTGTGTCGCTGTATCAGCTCGCTGCGTTGGTGGGCGTAACGGGATTGATGAGTAAGTCGATCGCTGCGAACAGTATATTCATGCGCCTCGTATGAAAAGATTATTCGACTGACGGGTGCACTTCTCCATTGATTAGAGAAATACTGTCCCTCGATCATCGCCTACGCCCAAGATCCAGTCTTCAACCAGCTCGACCGGTCGCTCCTCAATTCTCTCGGGATCACCGTCCTCGATCACCCCGAGGGGTTTGAAAAGGCCTCCAATAGGTCATTCCTGTATTGTCCCGGTGCGGAGCGGACGCATCTTGAGCAATTGCTTGCTTCGGATCCGCCGTTGCTCTTCGGGGGTCCCCTGGAGGGGATCGAGTCCGAGGTTGTGGATCGGTATCTCGGCACGAGGGAGTCAGTGCGAGTTCCTACGTTTGAAACCAATGAGCATGCGTTTTGGAATATGCGCTTGTACCTTTTGAAGACGGACTGAGATTGGAACGAGCTTGGTGGGTTCTACGTTCGGTATTCAGATAGACTAGCATATACCCCTTTGTATCCATAGAGACAGTATTGATGATTCATGATTATATAAAAGTATGCAAAGTAGAAGACTACTACCACTGTCACAATGGTGATCGTCATCTCTTATAATCAAAAATAACTCAGCATTCCACAGGTTCAGCGGTCGTCCAATTCAACCCCAGCGAGAGCCTGCTATGGTATATACAGACTTGCATTCAATCATCATAGCAAGGAGTGTCCATCTGCAATATGAGACAAATTTCCAATAAAGCCGTGCGAAATCAGCCGCAACCAGAGGTTGGAGCTCCGGGCCCGACCGAGGAAGAGAATATTCAACAAGTGGTAACATACACAACCAAGGAGAGAAGAAAAAGCAGCGCCAACGCCAAAAGCCAAAGACTTGTAAAGGTTCGTCAGGATATGCGTCGTCACGCATGTATAGCAGTAGAAGGAAAAGGGTTGCGAGAGGGCTCATATGCGAAGATAGATGGATGGAAAAGGGTGCCAAAAGCTATTGTATCGAGCGTCAAATCGAAAAAAGGAGCATCACAGTCATCGAGTGGCCGTTTTGCCGCCACAGTCGGGAATTTTGAGGCCAGGCTTGAGGTTACGAGCCGCGTCCATGAGACCCCATTTGTCTTCCCAATTCTCGTTCCCAGTATTGTACACGATCTTCCATGGCTCGTCGAATGCCTCGAACCTATCAAACTTGTTAGCCGCTGTGCTCGAAACTAGCTGACTGCTTAGGGTGTGTTTTAGTGTCTTTACCAGAAGTAATCCGTGCCATTTTCTAGGGCTTGACAGACCCAGTCCTCCATGAATTTGTTCATCTCGTCGATGCCAGCCACTGCACCAGCGGTGTCGTCCGGGCAGTTAGCACCAAGCCCGCAATCGTTTCCTCCGGCGCTGGGCCAGCCGACTTCAGAGATGACCTGCTTCTTGCTGGTGCCCTTGGTCAAGGCGACATTGTGATCCTGCCAGAATTGCCACGTCCAAGCCGCAGCTTGATCGACCGGAATGCCTCCGAAGAACGGGTGCACGTTCGCCATGACAACGTCTGCCGCTTGAACCAAGGTTGCGTCCCAGTTGTCACCTAAATCTGATGTTGCAACTGGTAAATCAATGTTCTTCTTTTTGAAGTGGTCCTTCACTTCCTGCATGTAGTTGATGAGGGTCGTTTGCGCGGAAGTCTTGTCACTGCCTGCTCGATAGAGGGCTTCATTACCAACAATGGCCCCGTTAAAGATGGAAGTATCCTTGGCATCGTCGATAATCTTGTACAATTGGTCTATTTGCCGTCTTGACGTCGTTTCGTTACTGTCGATCCACACACCTAGCCAGATTTTCATATCCTTTATTTCGAGCTTGTCGATCGCATGAAGGACCATTTCCGTCTGGTTGCAGTCCGTACCGTAGAGTCGCACGTTGTTTGTCAGTTGCGTGAGCACGGCCATATCCCGGGTCACATTGTTCTGAGATGGAGGATACTTAAGACACAGAGGGTATTGGACACCCCACGGGGTGTAATCAATACCAGGGAAGACTTTGTGCAAATTCTTGTTGTTCATCAGGGCCTTGATCTCGGCAGAGTTCTTATCCAGATCCCCGTTGGTGCTTGTGTCGCCGGTGGCCGTTTCTGTGGAAGAGGAGGAAGCCGAGGATGACTCCTCGTTGCCTCTGTGGCCTATTGTGCCACCGACCGCACCTCCTACGATGGCCCCGATGATGATGAAAGCCAGGATCGCCCCCACAATCCATCCGCGCTTCTTGCTACCCCCTCCTGGCTTCGGCTTGACCCAGCGACCCTTCTCTCCAGCCTCGAGACCTGCTCCTGGAACCGGTCCGTACGATGTATCGGCAGCACTCTTTCCCCCGAAAAGCCCTCCCAGATTTCCCAAAACCCCACCTGCTGCAGCACCTCCAGCCGCCGCAGGAATGGCCTGAGACTTGCGAGCACTAGATCTTGAGTTCGGCGCCGGCACAAAACCGTCATCACCATCATCGACGATCTCATCTGGATTGATATCAACAGGAAGATCGTTCGAGCTATAAGCCGAGTGCCGTTGGTAGGGACCGGCGTTCAGACCCCCTACACCCTGATATGGGATATCATAGAGGTTGCGTTGCGATGGATTCGACGAGCTAAGATGCGAAACGGATTGACCCGGGGTCAACTGTCCAGCCGGGGCAGCGGCTGCCCCCAAAGCGACATTGGAACCGTACGAATATCGATGCTCCGGCGGCGCAGGGACGTATGGGCTATCGGAGCCCGTGGTGCTGAACCCTCGTTCTGCAGGAATATTAGCCTCCTGGCCGTCTGTGCCCACGAGGGCCTCCATTCCACTCAAACGATCGTGGCTATTGGCAACACTGAGAGCAATACCGCTAATGCCGCCTCCCACGGCGCTTGGCCCGAGATTATCCATCCCTGGGGTCGCTGAAGAACCCGTAAGTATCGAGGGTGACGGTTCTGGACCCCGACCCCATCCCTGATGGCCGTCCTCCGGCACTGAGGCAAGTCCGTGATCCATTCCCTGACCATTTATCGGATTCATACGGGCTCCGTCGGAGATCGGGGAAACATCGTCGTACTGCGAGTGCATGGCATGAGTTCTGGAAGATGGATGTGCTGAACCGTCGTCGCCCTCGCCAAAACTGTAAGTCCGGTTGGGACCGGACATGGTTCAAAGCGCAACTAGCACTCCCGTATTCCTCAGTATGGATTCTTCTGCACTTTCCAATACACAAAATGGTAGTTATTGTAGGTCAAGACAAACGACCGATGTCCGCTTCGACTTCCAATGATGGGAAGGTAAGATGGTTCTGGAATTAGCAAAGGAGGCAGATTGATGGAATAACCGGGCTGTGCCAGAAAGTTAATCAGAGTGACCGATCACGTTTAATTAATCCGGTCCAGGCCGCGACCTTTTTTTTTGAAACCGACACCTCCTAATAATAATCCCTAGGTACTAAATCAGCGGGACAGGGCCACCGAGTCGAACCACGGTTCAAAGCGATGACGGCGGAGAACTTGTGATATTTCAGGAACAGGCAGGAAGAACAAAGAAGGTGCGAATATGAAGCGATTGGGGCTTGGGAGCACAGAATATTGACTGCAGGTTCATGAACTTTCGATAAGTCGAAAGATGCCCTTATTTAGACAGATCCGGGGCGAAGAGCATTCCGTAATAAGCATGGGCTGCATGGCAGAAGAATGCGACGGTTGACAGGATATTTTTGGGAACAGGAAGACACCAGTAAGACTTGTATCAGAGAAACACTCACTAAGTCAGATCATGCGAGAAGAAAAACGCCAGAAGGTGGAAGCCTAAGCTAGCATCGCAATAGTCGTCTCTGTTGATGTTGATGTCGATGTCGATGCCGATACGGAGGACAGGAAATAGAATAACCCCCCAAGACTTAGAGTTGACCAAGTGTAGGAGCAAGGTGGAATCCAAACAGACAAAGAAGACAAGGTCGCTTCAAATGACCAACTCGCGAACATGAAAGGGGCAATGTGAGGGGAAGGAAAACCAGTAACTGCATGCGGAATACCGTATGTTATGATCTTACTTTCCAACTGCTGAATCAAGCACAGACGACGATGTTGATGCAGATGACGGTCGGCCGGTGGCCCCGACAACCTGATTTAGTGCTGTCTGTCAACCTGCCTGTCAATAATAATTCACTCCAAATATACCTCTCCCTCTATTTAAAATGCACTCTTTTACTGTTTACTGGTTTACTGTATTTCTGTCATATTTGCCTCCCATAATCCAGTATTTATCGTGATCTCAAGCCCATCAATGTGTTGCTGATCCGCCGCTCAGGGTCTGGGATCCACGTTGTCAGGGACTCTTTTTTCCCTTTTCAAAGTATAAAGACCCTGGTTGCGGTAAACCCCAGCTTTGGAGAACTGGAGAAGCGAAAATTACGGAGTCAGACTCGACTTCATTTGCTGCAGCCGGCAATATCAATAGATTAATTCTTTTTAATTTATACTATTTGACGCCACACGAGAAATACAATGAGCACAACCTAATGAAATGGTAGAAATCAAATAGGGAAATACGTAGATACATATGTCTGACAGGTGAACTACATGACATGTTCTACCATACCGAGGTTTAGATAGGTCGAGTCGATTGATTGATGCCATCCAACAGAGGTTAATATTCCTGTCACTTGGAGGATCTGAAACCTTCAACTGCCGACCGAGAAACTATCCATTCTTAATTCACTGACAATGATACAAAATGCAATGGACCGCATGAGCGGATGCAGTCCGATGCGAGACAGACGAGTCGTACCTTCCTCCTGCGGCTGGTTTATTTTTACCACTGGCGTTTCCGGAACAGAGGTAACCCCATCTAACTCAATTAGGCAACGTACCTTCCATGCCGCACCATGCATCTTTCCACTCTTTGGCTTAGGCTTTCCATTTATTGTGAACAGAAAAGTATCCTGATTGGCTCAAATACCGCATGTGATCATTGCTTGTCTCAGTTTCTGTCTCAGTCATGAGGCTTCGACTCTTGACGATCGATTGCAATAACGGGCCAAAGGGAAAAAGCCCTCGGAAGAGAAGAAATAAAATATTGCATTCATTTTCACATCCATAAGGTACCTTATATTCACGGTCATCACAGTCATTGTATAATCATCACAGAATTCAGATATCATCTCAAAACGCCTGCCCGGTTAAATGAGACCCATTCATTCCTTCAACATGAAGACTTCAAAACGATCAAGTCCGCCTTCCTGGGCGTCTGTAATCACAATGCCAAGAAGCTGTCTGCTCGACAGTACGGCAAACTCGGTATTTTCATACGGTCGTCACGTCGTAGCGTCGTAGCAAGTAGTTGGCCATATCATAAAACATCATAGAACAATCATAGAATGCGACAGCCCCAAGTTGTTAGCACAAAATCTATGCCACATCTGTTCCATTCACGCTTCAACTTCTTCTGCGCTCCGTTGAGATGCAGACACCCCCTGCCGCTGCCTGCGCTCGAGGAACCTTCGCTTTCCGGCCCGGGTCTCGAAATGGCGAGGAATGGAGGAGGGGTCTCGGCCTGCAGCTAGCATGGTGCTGCGCATCTTGTTCCGGTATGCGTCAACTGTTCCCAAAAAAGAAAGCAAGGAGATAAAGTTAGCTATTGAGTATTCCTTCACTAGCACAAGCGGGAATGCGTCCGCCACACAGCAAGGGGTGTAGCAAGTGGGACAGCAACGTACGAGAGCGTTGAAGAAACAACGGCCGCCCAGCGAAGACTCGACTTTGACTCCAACTCATTCGGTAACCCAAGTCGTTAAGCAGAACCTCCTTCCTGTGCCGTCCTCTAGTCAGCTTAGGAACGGCGATTTCGCCGCCATCATCTGCCTGGGGTGCTGGAACTAGGATCCTTCCGACTGTCGCAGTCTCTTGGTCGTCATCAGTTTGGCGGTCATCCTTGAAATATCTTCTTCCAAGATCGACTCGGCCACGTGGATGTTTCATTTGCACGGGGAAGTAGGTCCGGGGATACACCGAGTTAGACATCCGGTATGAATCGGGAATTTCGTTCATGTTAACTTGGTCCAGCATAACCTTGACACGGACGCGACAACCCCTTTGCGGGTCGTCAACAAGTATGAATTTGCGCCGCTTCCCGTCAGGCAATGCTCCGAAGAGTGCTTCCTGGCTTGGATTGCGTTCGTCATCGTCGTCTTCGACTTCTTCAGCCTTATGGACTGAAGTCGCAACCGCCGAGCGTCTCCCTAGGCTTCCCAGTCCACTGTCTCGTATCAAGGGGGGTATCGACGGTCCTCTAGATCCGTCTCCTGCATTGGCAGATGTAGGGAATGTAGTATAACCATGGAAGACCTGTGCGGTGCGGATATCTGTGACTGTATGTCCTGATGTGAGGGGAGCCTCCGCAGCAGCAGGCTGACGATCGGTACCGTTCGAAAACTCAGTGGTACCTATATTATGCATAGTATGACAGTATATATATTAGCCTACGCTCAGCTTCACATGGCACATCATAGTTCCAGGCGTAGAGGGTTCCAGCACCCATGTTGACACAATAAACAGAGCGAGATTGGGTATGGGTTGCCAGTAGAGAAGAAAACCACTCCAGAAGATAATAAAAGTACATCAGGTATGACAATACCAAGGGCGACAAGAATATATGCAGAAGGTAGAAGGGAAGGGCTTTTTTTTTTTTTCTGAAGGTAAGTAAAGGCAATGAAGAGGGGAAAGAAGAAACACCCAGCCAGTGGTATCCATACGAAAGCGTCGTGCAATGAAGATTGTTACATGATTATCGATCATAGACGCCGTTGTCAAATCCAACAACAGTTATAGAATGGAATGAAGTTCAAACACATCACATGTGGTGAAACATACCGCTGACATCCTCATTGCCTCCACTACCTTCAGGTTGAGCATGGTGATGGTGTAGCTGTGGGGGTCCCATAGGCAACGGCCCAAGTCCGGGACGGGGACTGGGCGCTGCAAGACCACCTGGGATGCCCGGAGGGACAGGGGGAGCAGCAGCCATGTGGCTAGGTGGTTGCGCAGGGAGCCCCTGACGCCGGTTCAATTTGGCCATCCTCCTCACGCGTCGGCTTCGAAGTCGAGGATCCTGGTTGCTGTTCCTCCAGCTGTCGACGGCTCGTTGAATGAGTCCACGTTTCCCTCTCAGCGCGGGATTCAAATCAGCAAGAGCCCAACCGACGGCGTTGCACTCCGTCTCATAAACAAGTCGATTGCCTTTGTATTGATCCTTGCTGCAGCAGGCCCGAGGATAGACACAGTTTTCTGTCTTGAACTCTTGGCTAAGGTTGTCCACATTAACAGATTCGACGTCACACCGAATAGTATATTCCATCTTCACACGATCTCGAGAATACTCAAACGCGATCCATTGTACTCCGTTGCTATCTTGTCGCACTACGAGAGGAGTTGTCGCTGGAATTGGGCCCGGTGCTGCGCTGGAGCTTGCACCGACGCTTGGAGTTGTATGATGAATACTATTGGCGGAAAGGGGACCACCAGCCGATGCAGAATGCGGTGGGCTCAACACTGCTCTCTGCGGTGGCGTCGGTTGAGACGCTGTGACAGCAATTGGACTGGGGGCCATAGTAACAGACGATGCTTGGGGAGGCTGGTGAGATAGCTGTGCAGTGCTTGTATGAGGTAAAATCATGGATTGCGATGTGAGGGGGTGCTGTTGGGAAGACGTGTGCGCTGTGTAAGGAGGAGGCTGTACAGGGTTGATAGATGGATATGGTTGGTACCCATACATCTGTGGCGCCATTTGCGGTGATTGCGCATAAAGTCCTCGGCTATGTTGATCATGTGTTTGAGAAGCGACTGATGCCGGAGAGCTTGACTGTGGAGTGTGGTAAATCGGAGGATAAGGCCTCTGCATTTGAGCGGTGGACGCCATGATATCAGGAAGGCCTAGCAGGGTATCAGCGTCTGTAAAAGGCAATTTCTGCGTGCTTTGTACCCTGATAAAACGGTTGGCATCAGAGTCACATACCACTAGATGAATATTGTCCGGATGCAGATGCTGTGCTGTAGGAAGGATTGGAGGAGTAGTAGTTCTGTTCGTGTGTCGGTTGAGCGTAATGGGCGGTATGATGTTGCAAAATGCTGTTCCCCAATGCTTGGGACGTGTATGGTGCACTAGGTGCACTAGGTAGAGAGGTGGTGGGCTGAAGAGGAGAACCAGTTGTCTGTTTTGGCGGCTGCGCAAGGCTTGCTGAACGAGGGTGTTGCAGATGAGAGTTATGTAGACCTGAGTGTCCAATCGCCGAATGCCTGATCTGAAAGTCCAATGACGGCTGGGTCAGTCAAAGCTCAAACTTCAGAGATCAAAGTTTAAAAAGTGTATGAGGCGTCTTGATCAACATGATGTGCTGCGACAAGCGGCATTTAATTATGTCCAGGCTGGTAATGGAAGGCTTTGTGTCCTGAAGAGAAGACGCTGAGTATGAGAGTTGTGTGCAGCATTCTCCCTCTCGAGAGGCACTGGAGACCCTTTCCCATGGGACCATTGTTGACGACACAAGCCAGTTGGGAGATCCATGAGCGACGACCCTGGGGTTGACACTCATGACTTCCAACCAAGCATCAGCCTGCACATCACTCAAGCAGAGGAAGGCGGAACTGTGGTTAGGCCTTCCCTATTTTCGTGGCTTCGGCAAAATGTTGTCAAGGAAGTGCTAAGATGCCTGAGAAGAGAGGGTACCGAACGGAAACGCAGCAAGAGTAACACGTCTCTAGCAAAGGAATGGGCCTTGCAGAAGATAGAAGTGTAACCGCGCGATTGAAGAACACGCTGCTAAGAGACGCCGGACAATTCAGGGACAGACGGATTGTCGAAGTGAGATTTAGATAAACAGCGGCCTGCTGTATGTGTTTGCAACAGGCAATGCAATCCAACGCTATTCCACCAACGTTGGCAAGAGGGCAAAAGATGCGGGGATTGTCCTTGAACAAAACAAGGTGACAGACATAAAAGAAAAAAAATAGAGGGTGAAAGTAACAGTGGAACTTACATGGTCGTCGACAGGCTCGTCCTTGTATCTGGGTGCAGGTAGAGGACCTAGTTCAGTCTGAACCATGCCGGTCGTGAGTGACCTAGAGTGGCCTCGGGTGAAGAATCGGCTTCTTTCCTCTGCTCTTCTGCCGGCCTTCTATGATCTCAATGTATTGTTGCTGGAGTTTAGGAGGAGACTTGGGGTGTGAACGGCGAGAGCTTGGTGAAGGTTAGTTTGAGAAACAAGAACAATAACTCCGAAACGTTATCACAGATAGACAGAGTTGGGACGGAACGGAAGCTAAAGGGAGGCTGAACGACGACGGGAGTGGCCCGAAGGAGCTGAGTGGCTCTAAACTGGGGTATGAGAGGAGAGGAAGAGCTCTCAGAATGTGTCAACGGTTGCAGTGGTAATGTGGAGGGTCCAGGGTGGTTATTTAGCTGCACACGAGGCCCGTCCTTCAGGCAGGCAGACGGGTCATCAGCACCAGCACGAGCGATCCCAGATCAGGACCGGAGGCGAATCGAAGACCTGGACACTAAAAGGGCAGGGTGGACGAAAAATAAAATAATAATAAAGAAAAAAGAAGAGCAACGGCGGAAATAAAAAAAATAATAATAATAACAAAGCTGAAGGGGACTAGGAGAGCGCCAGAGGGAGCTGCTGAGTGGTGGGAAACAGGGTATATCAGAAATGAGCTTGTCACTAGCGGGAAGGTGGTGTAATATTGACTAGGATGGATGCAGGATGCAGGAGTGGAAAGAGGCGAGAATGTGACAAAAACGAGGGAGTGAGGAAGCGAGGAATCAAAATGACTCGATGGGATCCAGTCCAAGAGCTCAATCTGTTTAGGTTCTTGCCGGACAGTATGTTTGGGGTGGATGATGATGTGCAGCTTGCAGAAATAGAGCAAGATGAAATGCCAGACTAAGGAACACCAGGAGTAAACCAACCTGATATCACTGCATGTAGTCGAAGTATTCCTCTCCCATTTTCTATGAAAGAGAAAAGGGAAAATAAGTGTGTGGTCAGTTCGATCGAAGTCACAGCGAGCCCGAACTGGAGGAAGTCGAGAGAGTGTAGGAGAAGGATTGGTAATAATAGAAAAGAGAAGAGTAGACAGAGTCAGACTTCCTTCTCATTCAGTCTACTGAGGCAACGCAAACAAAGTGAGAAAAAGCAACCCAGTTTTAGATCGGAGAAAGCCGCCAGTGGACTAGCTGGGATGAAATAAAGGAATTGGGAGTCGAGCTTCCTTCTGGCCTTAGTTCGCGTCCCTTTCCTTAATAGCTGTGCTCAAGAGTACACATCAAGACTCCATATACTGTAGACACAAGGTACGAGGATAAATTGAAGAAGAGGGGTGCGAAAGGAAACGGTCTTGAGGAGTACATCTATCAGTGGTCCAATAATCTCCGGCCTTTATAGTAGGCAGTAGGGCCAACGTACGGAGTACTGTGTGTGGTATTATGATCACATTTATTATTATTACTAGTATTTCTATTGTTACAGATAATAATTAACTAAATCAGAGGCTAGGGAGAATGATATAGGAATGGCTAGAAGATGGCTAAACTGAGCTGAGAGAGGATATGCAGCTAGGTGATTAGGACCTGCCACTACTCTTGTTGCTAAGAGCTCTGCATGAAATGATGATAAATACAAACATAATGGATGTGTCTGGGCTAGGTGTGTGCCCACAATTTAAGCTGTGGCACAAGTGTTGGACTTGGGCAGAATAATTACCATCTAATGAATAGTTAGTTGGCTTCCACTCTTCTGTCTTCTGATTGTATTAACCACTCTTGGTAAATGCGACCCTTCTTAGGGGTGGAAACACTCTTGAAGCAGGCTCCTTTAACCCATCCTTTGTTGGGAGCTTTTCTTTTCTTTTCGTTTTTTTTTTCCCTTTTCTTTTCTTTCTTTTTTTTTTTTTTTCATAAAAGTAGAGGTTATTGATCCTCTTTTTTCTCCTCTGGCTCTTGTGTCGCAAGAGCTCGAGAATATCCTTGGCATCGCTGGATTTCTGATATCCACCACATTTAAACTAGGCACTTCAGTTGTTTAGTCTTTTTAAGTTTTTGGTGGACGATTTGCTTTCAGTAGATCGTTGGTCATGGATGGTCTGGAATAATGAAGATTGGCGACAGAAGCAAGAGGCACCGTACAGTAAGTTAGTTGTACAGTAAGTTAGTTGCTTGGCTAGCGAAATATAATGACACCTGCAGTGGTCAGGTTAGGTTGCCATGTCTGCAATAATAATAACAATAATGTTACATAGGTAATGTACCTTATGTAGTCTAACTTCTTTAACACTGTCTACTTCTCTTCTCCTGGAGAAGTAGATGTCGTGTTCCAGGTTCAAGCTGGCAGCTGATCCCAGTTTAGGTATCACACCAGTTATTTCTCTCATATAAGCATATGGGGATAAGTACCTTAACTGTCAAGGTAATTAATTGTGCTGTTCACCAGTAAAACAATGGTCATCATAGTTTACTCCATAATAATCTGATCTCAGTGTGTAGGGTGGGTACTTACCATAGATAGCAAACAATCCAGTCAGTAACGCTGGGTGTTGGATTTACACCCTCCTTCGCACGAACTGAGCTGCGCCGTGCCCTGACAGCCTCCACGCTGTAACGCACTGGCCTGTTCCGTACCGAATTGATCGGCCGAGTTTGTATATCTCTAACACTGTCGAGTTCGCAGGTTGAGATGGATCCCTCTTGAACCATACTTACTATCATTATTCTCATAGTCCAGTCGGCTTTTCTCTGTTCTCTTTTCTCATTTTTTTATACTTTCGGAGGGTTCTCTCTAGAAAAACAGGCAATACAGTAATGACTCTCTGGTTACATTCCTGTGTGAACTCGACCAATCTTACTTGCTGCCGTCAGCCTTGTTTCCACGGGTGGCGCCAAATCCACCCCTCCCGAGCCATCCATGATCCATCCACAGTTAGCCATGTTGTGTGTTTGGTAATTCATCGTATTTCCTTTTTCTTTTGCTAATTTTCTTTTTCTTCACTTGCTTCCCCCGACTCGAGATCAAATCAGAACCTCAAGATAATCTTCTCATGCCAAGCTCAGTTCGGATAGTATGTGATTGAGTCTGCCTTTCCGGCCCTGTTCAAATAAACTCGAAACAGCCTAACGGCGCCCATTCGGATGATTGACCTCCAAGCGGATACGACTCTCGCAAACCACTGTGCAACCCCAGGTCGTAAGCGCAAAGTGGCTGATCGATCATTGCCCAGCGAGTCCATTGCAGGCTCCTGAATCCTGTTGCTTTTCATCAGCGATAACCCTCCTGCATTGTGCATTATGACGCTTCAGGTGCACAAACAAGCGTCGTTGAAAGGGCAAACCTCCAGAGATGGTCGAATAATAAACAGCGGCAGGTCGAGTCGATGTTCTGTCATAGGCCGTCACAGCCGGAGCTATCACACTAAAGCCTGGTTCCTATCCGTCCTCGAGACGACCTAAGACTCGTTAAGAAAGCCTATCTGTGGATGGCCTGAAGACCCATAGATGGATCCACTATGCACGATCATGCAATCAGATTCTTCTGAATATTTAGTGAGTCTTGGCATTCCAGACCTAATGATTGAGACGCCTCCCCTCCATCAGCTCCGTAACTCTGTACTTTCAAGTTGGTCGACTACCCACCTTAGACCCTTCAAGCCTTCCAAGAAATGATAAAATAAAGGAATTATTAGGCCACAGGGAGTAGGTAGCTTCCAGCCACAATGTAACAGCGGCATTTTATTGCGCACAATGCTGGATTTCACCTGACTCCGATTTCCGACTGTTAGAAACGTAGGTGAGGAGTAAATTTGGGACAAAAGGGCCGTCCTCACCCAAGCTTCAATGACTTTGCAGGCTGTGTTGCCAGGGTTGGTCTTGCAATCTTGGCTGGCTGTCAATGTTGATGCTTTTATGAATAAAATGTTGCAAAAATATGGAAGGATATCAAAAGTCTCCGCGGAAAAGATGGACCAATAGATATGTGTGTCTTTTAGTTATCTTACCTATTGTGTGCATTACAGCTCTAACACAAATATTAGCAGGCCACCGGCTTGGAACTCTCTCTTGCAAATTTACAAGGAGAGATCGAATGACAAGAAAGATCGCCCTGGACCGACCATCGATAAACACAGCAAATCAGATACGGCAAATAGACATCAGCTCAAGAGCCCACCTACCTAGGGAAAATTAGATGTCTTCGTGAACCAAGCTGGAGCTGAATCATCCAAGCGCTGGAGACTTTTTAGACTGGGGCTAGTTGAGGTCGTCGTAAGCCGTAGGTCCCCGTTTAGGTAACCTCGCACCTGCTATGCCGCTCAGTTGTAGATTAACGCGCAATATTTGACGAGACAGATTTGTAGGTTTCAAATACACTCTTCTGTAGTACTTACTATATTCTAATCTCCTAGTGTCCAGACACTTTTCAGAGATTGTCCTCGACCCTTTGATCAAGGAACATCCTAGTTTGCTTTAGCGTCGGCGATAGTGGAGCCTCTCGGTACGATGGCATTCAACGGTGCTCATATCCCTCTTGGTTCGAACCGTCAGAGTAGCCATTGGCAAAGGCCAGTGGGATGGATGCAGGGTGCTTAACACATAGCTCCCGTAACCCCCCGGAACTACCATTTTCTCGAGCCTCCCATTTGTCTTGTCAAGCCCCAAAGAGAACCAACTTTTTTCTGAGACCAGGAACTCATGATTGCTCATTTGGCCTTTCTCTTTGCAACAGTTCCAGAACAATGCTATGGAAGAGATTTGAGTCCTCTCATGAGACAAAAATGGAAAGAGGGGCAAGTGGGCGAGCTTTAGCGAAAGCCAATGGAACCATGTGATGGCCAGAGCTACCGGGCAGTTACAAAAGCAGTACCTGGTCTTGGCGCCTTGGGTGCCATCCGGAGTCCAAGGATATTAAGCAAAGCTTCAGGTTCTCCTGAGGATAATAGGTTGCATCACGGTCAAGAAAAATTAGGGAGTCATCCACGGCGCCAAAGTTGCATCCTAGTGATATGGTTGCAAGACAAAGCAATGTTGCTATGTTGTTAAGTTTGCTCGCTAAACAAAATAGTGTAGATACGATCCAAGGCTCCAGGGGGCCGTCCCACTGCCCAGAACGATGGAGACTATGGTAGCCAAACCCCTCTCCGGCGACAGGGGATCTTTCAATTATCCCTGGGCGGATCAACGGCTTCAATCATGGAGTCTACGGAGCTACGGCTACGAGCTAGTAGCAATCATGTCTCAAAGTCCGAACTCGATCGGTTCTCGGACGTCGGAGTACTAGTTGGACCGCTGAAGCTTAGATGATGATCTGATCCAAGTTCCACATCTGTTAGATTAGTATTGAACGGATGGAGTAATTGACAAACCTAGGTACCTAGGTACCTAGGTACTGTTGTATCTTGAACATGTGAGGTGCAATCTACTAACCAAGAATATTATGTAGAATCTTGAGGTAGATTTTAGACTCCTGAGAGTTAGATATAGATGCGATCAGTAGATACCTCGATCAACTCTGCCTCATCAGGATGAAAAATGTTGCCTCCAAAACAGAGTAACCCATGGAAGCAACCTTGCAACTTGGAAGTCACAAGCTCTGTTAACTACTATGTACAACCTGAAACACCTGGAAAAAGATGATTAAATTCATTTCATTTTTCCTTTTCCCTGTTGGCCAGTCCATGTAGGTTTAGGCTAGGGCATTTTCGGAGATGATCATCTGCATGGGGCCCGCGATGCACCATCTGTCGTAAACTGTCCTTTGAAGCCAAAAACAAAAACAAACAC